>JASGCC010001209.1:0-41093 GCA_030067915.1 Hydractinia echinata | reverse complement strand
AAACGTTGCGTCACATTCGTACCAACATGTATTTAGCGATATTTTCTGATATTACTAGGTTGCATCGCTTTTAACAGTGAAACGATTGACTGTGGGACTTAATGAACTGATTTTGGACTTTGACCTTATAAATGTGATAAATGAGAAATTGGACTCCAAGAAATAACATTCTTCTTAATTTGACATGATTGCTGGAACTCAGCAATTACACTGGCGCTGTGGTAGCGCTTTATTTAAAAATTTAGATAAATAAGTCATTTTTCACTGTGGGACCAATCCTAGCCGTTAGCGCGCGCTGAAGAAATAGAGACAGTTTCAAAAACTACATTTCATTGACTTTCTAACGGTATCAGTCCGTTTGAGTTACAACGGTTGCGTCACATATTCGTACCAACATGTATTTAGCGATATTTTTCTGATATTACTAGGTTGCATCGCTTTTAACAGTGAAACGATTGACTGTGGGACTTAATTGAACTGATTTTGGACTTTGACCTTATAAATGTGATAAATGAGAAAATTGGATCCAAGAAATAACATTCTTCTTAATTTGACATGATTGCTGGAACTCAGCAATTACACTGGGCGCTGAGTGGTAGCGCTTTATTTAAAAATTTAGATAAATAAGCCATTTTTTACTGGGACCAATCCTAGCCGTTAGCGCGCGCTGAAGAAATAGAGACAGTTTCAAAAACTAAATTTCATTGACCTTTCTAACGGTATCAGTCCGTTTGAGTTACAACGGTTGCGTCACATATTCGTACCAACATGTATTTAGCGATATTTTTCTGATATTACTAGGTTGCATCGCTTTTAACAGTGAAACGATTGACTGTGGGACTTAATTGAACTGATTTTGGACTTTGACCTTATAAATGTGATAAATGAGACAATTGGACTCCAAGAAATAACATTCTTCTTAATTTGACATGATTGCTGGAACTCAGCAATTACACTGGGCGCTGTGGTAGCGCTTTATTTAAAAATTTAGATAAATAAGTCATTTTTCACTGTGGGACCAATCCTAGCCGTTAGCGCGCGCTGAAGAAATAGAGACAGTTTCAAAAACTAATTTCATTGACTTTCTAACGGTATCAGTCCGTTTGAGTTACAACGGTTGCGTCACATATTCGTACCAACATGTATTTAGCGATATTTTTCTGATATTACTAGGTTGCATCGCTTTTAACAGTGAAACGATTGACTGTGGGACTTAATTGAACTGATTTTGGACTTTGACCTTATAAATGTGATAAATGAGACAATTGGACTCCAAGAAATAACATTCTTCTTAATTTGACATGATTGCTGGAACTCAGCAATTACACTGGGCGCTGAGGTAGCGCTTTATTTAAAAATTTAGATAAATAAGTCATTTTTCACTGGGACCAATCCTAGCCGTTAGCGCGCGCTGAAGAAATAGAGACAGTTTCAAAAACTAATTTCATTGACTTTCTAACGGTATCAGTCCGTTTGAGTTACAACGGTTGCGTCACATATTCGTACCAACATGTATTTAGCGATATTTTTCTGATATTACTAGGTTGCATCGCTTTTAACAGTGAAACGATTGACTGTGGATCTTAATTGAACTGATTTTGGACTTTGACCTTATAAATATTTTGCTGGAACTCAGCAATTACACTGGGCGCTGTGGTATCGCTTTATTTAAAAATTTAGATAAATAAGTCATTTTTTACTGGGACCAATCCTAGCCGTTAGCGCGCGCTGAAGAAATAGAGACAGTTTCAAAAACTACATTTCATTGACTTCTAACGGTATCAGTCCGTTTGAGTTACAACGGTTGCGTCACATATTCGTACCAACATGTATTTAGCGATATTTTTCTGATATTACTAGGTTGCATCGCTTTTAACAGTGAAACGATTGACTGTGGGACTTAATTGAACTGATTTTGGACTTTGACCTTATAAATGTGATAAATGAGAAAATTGGACTCCAAGAAATAACATTCTTCTTAATTTGACATGATTGCTGGAACTCAGCAATTACACTGGGCGCTGAGGTAGCGCTTTATTTAAACATTTAGATAAATAAGCCATTTTTTACTGGGGACCAATCCTAGCCGTTAGCGCGCGCTGAAGAAATAGAGACAGTTTCAAAAACTAATTTCATTGACCTTCTAACGGTATCAGTCCGTTTGAGTTACAACGGTTGCGTCACATATTCGTACCAACATGTATTTAGCGATATTTTTCTGATATTACTAGGTTGCATCGCTTTTAACAGTGAAACGATTGACTGTGGACTTAATTGAACTGATTTTGGACTTTGACCTTATAAATGTGATAAATGAGAAATTGGACTCCAAGAAATAACATTCTTCTTAATTTGACATGATTGCTGGAACTCAGCAATTACACTGGGCGCTTGGTAGCGCTTTATTTAAAAATTTAGATAAATAAGTCATTTTTCACTGTGGGACCAATCCTAGCCGTTAGCGCGCGCTGAAGAAATAGAGACAGTTTTCAAAAACTAACATTTCAATTCGACTTTCTAACGGTATTCAGTCCGTTTGAGTTACAACGGTTGCGTCACATATTCGTTACCAACATGTTTTTAGCGATTATTTTTCTTGATATTACTATGGTTCATCGCTTTTTAAACTAGTGAACGATTGACTGTGGGACTAATTGAACTGATTTGGACTTTGACCTATAAATGTGATAAATGAGACAATTGGACTCCAAGAAATAACATCTTCTTAATTGACATGATTGCTGGAACTCAGCAATTACACTGGGCGCTGAGGTAGCGCTTTATTTAAAAATTTAGATAAATAAGTCATTTTTTACTGCTGGACCAATCCTAGCCGTTAGCGCGCGCTGAAGAAATAGAGACAACTTTCAAAAACTAATTTCATTGACCTTCTGAACGGTATCAGTCCGTTTCAGTTTACCAAACGTGTTTGCGTCACACATTCGTACCAACATGTATTTAGCGATATTTTTCTGATATTACTAGGTTGCATCGCTTTTAACAGTGAAACGATTGACTGTGGGACTTAATTGAACTGATTTTGGACTTTGACCTTATAAATATTTTGCTGGAACTCAACCAATTACATTGGGCGCTGAGGTAGCGCTTTATTTAAAAATTAAGATAAATAAGCAATTTTTTACTGTGGGACCAATCCTAGCCGTTAGCGCGCGCTGAAGAAATAGAGACAGTTTCAAAAACTAAATTTCATTGACCTTCTAACGGTATCAGTCCGTTTGAGTTACAACGGTTGCGTCACATATTCGTACCAACATGTATTTAGCGATATTTTTCTGATATTACTAGGTTGCATCGTTTTAACAGTGAAACGATTGACTGTGGGACTTAATTGAACTGATTTTGGACTTTGACCTTTAAATGTGATAAATGAGAAATTGGACTCCAAGAAATAACATTCTTCTTAATTTGACATGATTGCTGGAACTCAGCAATTACACTGGGCGTGGTAGCGCTTTATTTAAAAATTTAGATAAATAAGTCATTTTTACTGGGGACCAATCCTAGCCGTTAGCGCGCGCTGAAGAAATAGAGACAGTTTCAAAAACTAAATTTCATTGACTTTCTAACGGTATCAGTCCGTTTGAGTTACAACGGTTGCGTCACATATTCGTACCAACATGTATTTAGCGATATTTTCTGATATTACTAGGTTGCATCGCTTTTAACAGTGAAACGATTGACTGTGGGACTTAATTGAACTGATTTTGGACTTTGACCTTATAAATATTTTGACTGGAACTCAAGCAATTTAACACACTGGGCGCTGAGGTAGCGCTTTATTTAAAAATTTAGATAAATAAGTCATTTTTTACTGTGGGACCAATCCTAGCCGTTAGCGCGCGCTGAAGAAATAGAGACAGTTTCAAAAACTAAATTTCATTGACTTCTAACGGTATCAGTCCGTTTGAGTTACAACGGTTGCGTCACATATTCGTACCAACATGTATTTAGCGATATTTTTCTGATATTACTAGGTTGCATCGCTTTTAACAGTGAAACGATTGACTGTGGGACTTAATTGAACTGATTTTGGACTTTGACCTTATAAATGTGATAAATGAGAAAATTGGACTCCAAGAAATAACATTCTTCTTAATTTGACATGATTGCTGGAACTCAGCAATTACACTGGGCGCTGAGGTAGCGCTTTATTTAAAAATTTAGATAAATAAGCCATTTTTTACTGTGGGACCAATCCTAGCCGTTAGCGCGCGCTGAAGAAATAGAGACAGTTTCAAAAACTAAATTTCATTGACCTTCTAACGGTATCAGTCCGTTTGAGTTACAACGGTTGCGTCACATATTCGTACCAACATGTATTTAGCGATATTTTTCTGATATTACTAGGTTGCATCGCTTTTAACAGTGAAACGATTGACTGTGGGACTTAATTGAACTGATTTTGGACTTTGACCTTATAAATGTGATAAATGAGACAATTGGACTCCAAGAAATAACATTCTTCTTAATTTGACATGATTGCTGGAACTCAGCAATTACACTGGGCGCTGTGGTAGCGCTTTATTTAAAAATTTAGATAAATAAGTCATTTTTTACTGTGGGACCAATCCTAGCCGTTAGCGCGCTGAAGAAATAGAGACAGTTTCAAAAACTACATTTCATTGACTTTCTAACGGTATCAGTCCGTTTGAGTTACAACGGTTGCGTCACATATTCGTACCAACATGTATTTAGCGATATTTTTCTGATATTACTAGGTTGCATCGCTTTTAACAGTGAAACGATTGACTGTGGGACTTAATTGAACTGATTTTGGACTTTGACCTTATAAATGTGATAAATGAGACAATTGGACTCCAAGAAATAACATTCTTCTTAATTTGACATGATTGCTGGAACTCAGCAATTACACTGGGCGCTGTGGTAGCGCTTTATTTAAAAATTTAGATAAATAAGTCATTTTTACTGTGGGACCAATCCTAGCCGTTAGCGCGCGCTGAAGAAATAGAGACAGTTTCAAAAACTACATTTCATTGACTTTCTAACGGTATCAGTCCGTTTGAGTTACAACGGTTGCGTCACATATTCGTACCAACATGTATTTAGCGATATTTTTCTGATATTACTAGGTTGCATCGCTTTTAACAGTGAAACGATTGACTGTGGGACTTAATTGAACTGATTTTGGACTTTGACCTTATAAATATTTTGCTGGAACTCAGCAATTACACTGGGCGCTGTGGTAGCGCTTTATTTAAAAATTTAGATAAATAAGTCATTTTTCACTGTGGGACCAATCCTAGCCGTTAGCGCGCGCTGAAGAAATAGAGACAGTTTCAAAAACTACATTTCATTGACTTTCTAACGGTATCAGTCCGTTTGAGTTACAACGGTTGCGTCACATATTCGTACCAACATGTATTTAGCGATATTTTTCTGATATTACTAGGTTGCATCGCTTTTAACAGTGAAACGATTGACTGTGGGACTTAATTGAACTGATTTTGGACTTTGACCTTATAAATGTGATAAATGAGACAATTGGACTCCAAGAAATAACATTCTTCTTAATTTGACATGATTGCTGGAACTCAGCAATTACACTGGGCGCTGTGGTAGCGCTTTATTTAAAAATTTAGATAAATAAGTCATTTTTTACTGTGGGACCAATCCTAGCCGTTAGCGCGCGCTGAAGAAATAGAGACAGTTTCAAAAACTAATTTCATTGACTTTCTAACGGTATCAGTCCGTTTGAGTTACAACGGTTGCGTCACATATTCGTACCAACATGTATTTAGCGATATTTTTCTGATATTACTAGGTTGCATCGCTTTTAACAGTGAAACGATTGACTGTGGGACTTAATTGAACTGATTTTGGACTTTGACCTTATAAATGTGATAAATGAGACAATTGGACTCCAAGAAATAACATTCTTCTTAATTTGACATGATTGCTGGAACTCAGCAATTACACTGGGCGCTGTGGTAGCGCTTTATTTAAAAATTTAGATAAATAAGTCATTTTTCACTGTGGGACCAATCCTAGCCGTTAGCGGCGCTGAAGAAATAGAGACAGTTTCAAAAACTACATTTCATTGACTTTCTAACGGTATCAGTCCGTTTGAGTTACAACGGTTGCGTCACATATTCGTACCAACATGTATTTAGCGATATTTTTCTGATATTACTAGGTTGCATCGCTTTTAACAGTGAAACGATTGACTGTGGGACTTAATTGAACTGATTTTGGACTTTGACCTTATAAATGTGATAAATGAGACAATTGGACTCCAAGAAATAACATTCTTCTTAATTTGACATGATTGCTGGAACTCAGCAATTACACTGGGCGCTGTGGTAGCGCTTTATTTAAAAATTTAGATAAATAAGTCATTTTTACTGTGGGACCAATCCTAGCCGTTAGCGCGCGCTGAAGAAATAGAGACAGTTTCAAAAACTACATTTCATTGACTTTCTAACGGTATCAGTCCGTTTGAGTTACAACGGTTGCGTCACATATTCGTACCAACATGTATTTAGCGATATTTTTCTGATATTACTAGGTTGCATCGCTTTTAACAGTGAAACGATTGACTGTGGGACTTAATTGAACTGATTTTGGACTTTGACCTTATAAATGTGATAAATGAGACAATTGGACTCCAAGAAATAACATTCTTCTTAATTTGACATGATTGCTGGAACTCAGCAATTACACTGGGCGCTGTGGTAGCGCTTTATTTAAAAATTTAGATAAATAAGTCATTTTTTACTGTGGGACCAATCCTAGCCGTTAGCGCGCGCTGAAGAAATAGAGACAGTTTCAAAAACTACATTTCATTGACTTTCTAACGGTATCAGTCCGTTTGAGTTACAACGGTTGCGTCACATATTCGTACCAACATGTATTTAGCGATATTTTTCTGATATTACTAGGTTGCATCGCTTTTAACAGTGAAACGATTGACTGTGGGACTTAATTGAACTGATTTTGGACTTTGACCTTATAAATGTGATAAATGAGACAATTGGACTCCAAGAAATAACATTCTTCTTAATTTGACATGATTGCTGGAACTCAGCAATTACACTGGGCGCTGTGGTAGCGCTTTATTTAAAAATTTAGATAAATAAGTCATTTTTCACTGTGGGACCAATCCTAGCCGTTAGCGCGCGCTGAAGAAATAGAGACAGTTTCAAAAACTACATTTCATTGACTTTCTAACGGTATCAGTCCGTTTGAGTTACAACGGTTGCGTCACATATTCGTACCAACATGTATTTAGCGATATTTTTCTGATATTACTAGGTTGCATCGCTTTTAACAGTGAAACGATTGACTGTGGGACTTAATTGAACTGATTTTGGACTTTGACCTTATAAATGTGATAAATGAGACAATTGGACTCCAAGAAATAACATTCTTCTTAATTTGACATGATTGCTGGAACTCAGCAATTACACTGGGCGCTGTGGTAGCGCTTTATTTAAAAATTTAGATAAATAAGTCATTTTTACTGTGGGACCAATCCTAGCCGTTAGCGCGCGCTGAAGAAATAGAGACAGTTTCAAAAACTACATTTCATTGACTTTCTAACGGTATCAGTCCGTTTGAGTTACAACGGTTGCGTCACATATTCGTACCAACATGTATTTAGCGATATTTTTCTGATATTACTAGGTTGCATCGCTTTTAACAGTGAAACGATTGACTGTGGGACTTAATTGAACTGATTTTGGACTTTGACCTTATAAATGTGATAAATGAGACAATTGGACTCCAAGAAATAACATTCTTCTTAATTTGACATGATTGCTGGAACTCAGCAATTACACTGGGCGCTGTGGTAGCGCTTTATTTAAAAATTTAGATAAATAAGTCATTTTTCACTGTGGGACCAATCCTAGCCGTTAGCGCGCGCTGAAGAAATAGAGACAGTTTCAAAAACTACATTTCATTGACTTTCTAACGGTATCAGTCCGTTTGAGTTACAACGGTTGCGTCACATATTCGTACCAACATGTATTTAGCGATATTTTTCTGATATTACTAGGTTGCATCGCTTTTAACAGTGAAACGATTGACTGTGGGACTTAATTGAACTGATTTTGGACTTTGACCTTATCAATATTTTGCTGGAACTCAGCAATTACACTGGGCGCTGTGGTAGCGCTTTATTTAAAAATTTAGATAAATAAGTCATTTTTCACTGTGGGACCAATCCTAGCCGTTAGCGTGCGCTGAAGAAATAGAGACAGTTTCAAAAACTACATTTCATTGACTTTCTAACGGTATCAGTCCGTTTGAGTTACAACGGTTGCGTCACATATTCGTACCAACATGTATTTAGCGATATTTTTCTGATATTACTAGGTTGCATCGCTTTTAACAGTGAAACGATTGACTGTGGGACTTAATTGAACTGATTTTGGACTTTGACCTTATAAATATTGTGCTGGAACTCAGCAATTACACTGGGCGCTGTGGTAGCGCTTTATTTAAAAATTTAGATAAATAAGTCATTTTTCACTGTGGGACCAATCCTAGCCGTTAGCGCGCTGAAGAAATAGAGACAGTTTCAAAAACTACATTTCATTGACTTTCTAACGGTATCAGTCCGTTTGAGTTACAACGGTTGCGTCACATATTCGTACCAACATGTATTTAGCGATATTTTTCTGATATTACTAGGTTGCATCGCTTTTAACAGTGAAACGATTGACTGTGGGACTTAATTGAACTGATTTTGGACTTTGACCTTATAAATGTGATAAATGAGACAATTGGACTCCAAGAAATAACATTCTTCTTAATTTGACATGATTGCTGGAACTCAGCAATTACACTGGGCGCTGTGGTAGCGCTTTATTTAAAAATTTAGATAAATAAGTCATTTTTTACTGTGGGACCAATCCTAGCCGTTAGCGCGCGCTGAAGAAATAGAGACAGTTTCAAAAACTACATTTCATTGACTTTCTAACGGTATCAGTCCGTTTGAGTTACAACGGTTGCGTCACATATTCGTACCAACATGTATTTAGCGATATTTTTCTGATATTACTAGGTTGCATCGCTTTTAACAGTGAAACGATTGACTGTGGGACTTAATTGAACTGATTTTGGACTTTGACCTTATAAATGTGATAAATGAGACAATTGGACTCCAAGAAATAACATTCTTCTTAATTTGACATGATTGCTGGAACTCAGCAATTACACTGGGCGCTGTGGTAGCGCTTTATTTAAAAATTTAGATAAATAAGTCATTTTTCACTGTGGGACCAATCCTAGCCGTTAGCGGCGCTGAAGAAATAGAGACAGTTTCAAAAACTACATTTCATTGACTTTCTAACGGTATCAGTCCGTTTGAGTTACAACGGTTGCGTCACATATTCGTACCAACATGTATTTAGCGATATTTTTCTGATATTACTAGGTTGCATCGCTTTTAACAGTGAAACGATTGACTGTGGGACTTAATTGAACTGATTTTGGACTTTGACCTTATAAATGTGATAAATGAGACAATTGGACTCCAAGAAATAACATTCTTCTTAATTTGACATGATTGCTGGAACTCAGCAATTACACTGGGCGCTGTGGTAGCGCTTTATTTAAAAATTTAGATAAATAAGTCATTTTTCACTGTGGGACCAATCCTAGCCGTTAGCGGCGCTGAAGAAATAGAGACAGTTTCAAAAACTACATTTCATTGACTTTCTAACGGTATCAGTCCGTTTGAGTTACAACGGTTGCGTCACATATTCGTACCAACATGTATTTAGCGATATTTTTCTGATATTACTAGGTTGCATCGCTTTTAACAGTGAAACGATTGACTGTGGGACTTAATTGAACTGATTTTGGACTTTGACCTTATCAATATTTTGCTGGAACTCAGCAATTACACTGGGCGCTGTGGTAGCGCTTTATTTAAAAATTTTGATAAATAAGTCATTTTTCACTGTGGGACCAATCCCAGCCGTTAGCGCGCCTGAAGAAATAGAGACAGTTTCAAAAACTACATTTCATTGACTTTCTAACGGTATCAGTCCGTTTGAGTTACAACGGTTGCGTCACATATTCGTACCAACATGTATTTAGCGATATTTTTCTGATATTACTAGGTTGCATCGCTTTTAACAGTGAAACGATTGACTGTGGGACTTAATTGAACTGATTTTGGACTTTGACCTTATAAATGTGATAAATGAGAAATTGGACTCCAAGAAATAACATTCTTCTTAATTTGACATGATTGTTGGAACTCAGCAATTACACTGGGCGCTGTGGTAGCGCTTTATTTCCAAATTTATATAAATAAGTCATTTTTTACCGTGGGACCAATCCTAGCCGTTAGCGCGCTGAAGAAATAGAGACAGTTTCAAAAAACTAATTTCATTGACTTTCTAACGGTATCAGTCCGTTTGAGTTACAACGGTTGCGTCACATATTCGTACCAACATGTATTTAGCGATATTTTTCTGATATTACTAGGTTGCATCGCTTTTAACAGTGAAACGATTGACTGTGGGACTTAATTGAACTGATTTTGGACTTTGACCTTATAAATGTGATAAATGAGACAATTGGACTCCAAGAAATAACATCTTTCTTAATTTGACATGATTGCTGGAACTCAGCAATTACACTGGGCGCTGTGGTAGCGCTTTATTTAAAGATTTAGATAAATAAGTCATTTTTCACTGTGGGACCAATCCTAGCCGTTAGCGCGCTGAAGAAATAGAGACAGTTTCAAAAACTACATTTCATTGACTTTCTAACGGTATCAGTCCGTTTGAGTTACAACGGTTGCGTCACATATTCGTACCAACATGTATTTAGCGATATTTTTCTGATATTACTAGGTTGCATCGCTTTTAACAGTGAAACGATTGACTGTGGGACTTAATTGAACTGATTTTGGACTTTGACCTTATAAATATTTTGCTGGAACTCAGCAATTACACTGGGCGCTGTGGTAGCGCTTTATTTAAAAATTTAGATAAATAAGTCATTTTTCACTGTGGGACCAATCCTAGCCGTTAGCGCGCGCTGAAGAAATAGAGACAGTTTCAAAAACTACATTTCATTGACTTTCTAACGGTATCAGTCCGTTTGAGTTACAACGGTTGCGTCACATATTCGTACCAACATGTATTTAGCGATATTTTTCTGATATTACTAGGTTGCATCGCTTTTAACAGTGAAACGATTGACTGTGGGACTTAATTGAACTGATTTTGGACTTTGACCTTATAAATGTGATAAATGAGACAATTGGACTCCAAGAAATAACATTCTTCTTAATTTGACATGATTGCTGGAACTCAGCAATTACACTGGGCGCTGTGGTAGCGCTTTATTTAAAAATTTAGATAAATAAGTCATTTTTCACTGTGGGACCAATCCTAGCCGTTAGCGCGCGCTGAAGAAATAGAGACAGTTTCAAAAACTAATTTCATTGACTTTCTAACGGTATCAGTCCGTTTGAGTTACAACGGTTGCGTCACATATTCGTACCAACATGTATTTAGCGATATTTTTCTGATATTACTAGGTTGCATCGCTTTTAACAGTGAAACGATTGACTGTGGGACTTAATTGAACTGATTTTGGACTTTGACCTTATAAATGTGATAAATGAGACAATTGGACTCCAAGAAATAACATTCTTCTTAATTTGACATGATTGCTGGAACTCAGCAATTACACTGGGCGCTGTGGTAGCGCTTTATTTAAAAATTTAGATAAATAAGTCATTTTTCACTGTGGGACCAATCCTAGCCGTTAGCGGCGCTGAAGAAATAGAGACAGTTTCAAAAACTACATTTCATTGACTTTCTAACGGTATCAGTCCGTTTGAGTTACAACGGTTGCGTCACATATTCGTACCAACATGTATTTAGCGATATTTTTCTGATATTACTAGGTTGCATCGCTTTTAACAGTGAAACGATTGACTGTGGGACTTAATTGAACTGATTTTGGACTTTGACCTTTATCAAATATTTTGCTGGAACTCAGCAATTACACTGGGCGCTGTGGTAGCGCTTTATTTAAAAATTTAGATAAATAAGTCATTTTTCACTGTGGGACCAATCCTAGCCGTTAGCGCGCTGAAGAAATAGAGACAGTTTCAAAAACTACATTTCATTGACTTTCTAACGGTATCAGTCCGTTTGAGTTACAACGGTTGCGTCACATATTCGTACCAACATGTATTTAGCGATATTTTTCTGATATTACTAGGTTGCATCGCTTTTAACAGTGAAACGATTGACTGTGGGACTTAATTGAACTGATTTTGGACTTTGACCTTATAAATGTGATAAATGAGACAATTGGACTCCAAGAAATAACATTCTTCTTAATTTGACATGATTGCTGGAACTCAGCAATTACACTGGGCGCTGGGTAGCGCTTTATTTAAAAATTTAGATAAATAAGTCATTTTTACTGTGGGACCAATCCTAGCCGTTAGCGCGCGCTGAAGAAATAGAGACAGTTTCAAAAACTAATTTCATTGACTTTCTAACGGTATCAGTCCGTTTGAGTTACAACGGTTGCGTCACATATTCGTACCAACATGTATTTAGCGATATTTTTCTGATATTACTAGGTTGCATCGCTTTTAACAGTGAAACGATTGACTGTGGGACTTAATTGAACTGATTTTGGACTTTGACCTTATAAATGTGATAAATGAGACAATTGGACTCCAAGAAATAACATTCTTCTTAATTTGACATGATTGCTGGAACTCAGCAATTACACTGGGCGCTGTGGTAGCGCTTTATTTAAAAATTTAGATAAATAAGTCATTTTTCACTGTGGGACCAATCCTAGCCGTTAGCGCGCGCTGAAGAAATAGAGACAGTTTCAAAAACTAATTTCATTGACTTTCTAACGGTATCAGTCCGTTTGAGTTACAACGGTTGCGTCACATATTCGTACCAACATGTATTTAGCGATATTTTTCTGATATTACTAGGTTGCATCGCTTTTAACAGTGAAACGATTGACTGTGGGACTTAATTGAACTGATTTTGGACTTTGACCTTATAAATGTATTTTGACTGGAACTCAGCAATTACACTGGCGCTGTGGTAGCGCTTTATTTAAAAATTTAGATAAATAAGTCATTTTTTACTGTGGGACCAATCCTAGCCGTTAGCGCGCGCTGAAGAAATAGAGACAGTTTCAAAAACTACATTTCATTGACTTCTAACGGTATCAGTCCGTTTGAGTTACAACGGTTGCGTCACATATTCGTACCAACATGTATTTAGCGATATTTTCTGATATTACTAGGTTGCATCGCTTTTAACAGTGAAACGATTGACTGTGGGACTTAATTGAACTGATTTTGGACTTTGACCTTATAAATGTGATAAATGAGACAATTGGACTCCAAGAAATAACATTCTTCTTAATTTGACATGATTGCTGGAACTCAGCAATTACACTGGGCGCTGTGGTAGCGCTTTATTTAAAAATTTAGATAAATAAGTCATTTTTCACTGTGGACCAATCCTAGCCGTTAGCGGCGCTGAAGAAATAGAGACAGTTTCAAAAACTACATTTCATTGACTTTCTAACGGTATCAGTCCGTTTGAGTTACAACGGTTGCGTCACATATTCGTACCAACATGTATTTAGCGATATTTTTCTGATATTACTAGGTTGCATCGCTTTTAACAGTGAAACGATTGACTGTGGGACTTAATTGAACTGATTTTGGACTTTGACCTTATAAATATTGCTGGAACTCAGCAATTACACTGGGCGCTGTGGTAGCGCTTTATTTAAAAATTTAGATAAATAAGTCATTTTTTACTGTGGGACCAATCCTAGCCGTTATTGCCCGCTGAAGAAATAGAGACAGTTTCAAAAGTAGGGACAGTTTCAAAAAATACATTTCATTGACTTTCTAACGGTATCAGTCCGTTTGAGTTACAACGGTTGCGTATTACTAGGTTGCATCGCTTTTGACAGTGAAACGATTGACTGTGGGACTTAATTGAACTGATTGTTATTTCTTGGAGTCCAATTGGACTTTAACCTTATAAATGTGATAAATGAGACAATTGAACTCCAAGAAATAACACTCTTCTTAATTTGGCATGATTGCTGGAACTCAGCGATTACACTGGGCGCTGTGGTAGCGCTTTATTTAAAAATTTAGATAAATAAGTCATTTTTTACTGTGGGACCAATCCTAGCCGTTAGCGCGCGCTGAAGAAATAGAGACAGTTTCAAAAACTACATTTCATTGACTTTCTAACGGTATCAGTCCGTTTGAGTTACAACGGTTGCGTCACATATTCGTACCAACATGTATTTAGCGATATTTTTCTGATATTACTAGGTTGCATCGCTTTTAACAGTGAAACGATTGACTGTGGGACTTAATTGAACTGATTTTGGACTTTGACCTTATCAATATTTTGCTGGAACTCAGCAATTACACTGGGCGCTGTGGTAGCGCTTTATTTAAAAATTTAGATAAATAAGTCATTTTTCTGTGGGACCAATCCTAGCCGTTAGCGCGCGCTGAAGAAATAGAGACAGTTTCAAAAACTACATTTCATTGACTTTCTAACGGTATCAGTCCGTTTGAGTTACAACGGTTGCGTCACATATTCGTACCAACATGTATTTAGCGATATTTTTCTGATATTACTAGGTTGCATCGCTTTTAACAGTGAAACGATTGACTGTGGGACTTAATTGAACTGATTTTGGACTTTGACCTTATAAATATATTTTGACTGGAACTCAGCAATTACACTGGGCGCTGTGGTAGCGCTTTATTTAAAAATTTAGATAAATAAGTCATTTTTTACTGTGGGACCAATCCTAGCCGTTAGCGCGCGCTGAAGAAATAGAGACAGTTTCAAAAACTACATTTGAATGCCTTTCTAACGGTATCAGTCCGTTTGAGTTACAACGGTTGCGTCACATATTCGTACCAACATGTATTTAGCGATATTTTTCTGATATTACTAGGTTGCATCGCTTTTAACAGTGAAACGATTGACTGTGGGACTTAATTGAACTGATTTTGGACTTTGACCTTATAAATGTGATAAATGAGACAATTGGACTCCAAGAAATAACATTCTTCTTAATTTGACATGATTGCTGGAACTCAGCAATTACACTGGGCGCTGTGGTAGCGCTTTATTTAAAAATTTAGATAAATAAGTCATTTTTTACTGTGGGACCAATCCTAGCCGTTAGCGCGCTGAAGAAATAGAGACAGTTTCAAAAACTACATTTCATTGACTTTCTAACGGTATCAGTCCGTTTGAGTTACAACGGTTGCGTCACATATTCGTACCAACATGTATTTAGCGATATTTTTCTGATATTACTAGGTTGCATCGCTTTTAACAGTGAAACGATTGACTGTGGGACTTAATTGAACTGATTTTGGACTTTGACCTTATAAATGTGATAAATGAGACAATTGGACTCCAAGAAATAACATTCTTCTTAATTTGACATGATTGCTGGAACTCAGCATTACACTGGGCGCTGTGGTAGCGCTTTATTTAAAAATTTAGATAAATAAGTCATTTTTTACTGTGGGACCAATCCTAGCCGTTAGCGCGCGCTGAAGAAATAGAGACAGTTTCAAAAACTACATTTCATTGACTTTCTAACGGTATCAGTCCGTTTGAGTTACAACGGTTGCGTCACATATTCGTACCAACATGTATTTAGCGATATTTTTTGATATTACTAGGTTGCATCGCTTTTAACAGTGAAACGATTGACTGTGGGACTTAATTGAACTGATTTTGGACTTTGACCTTATAAATGTGATAAATGAGACAATTGGACTCCAAGAAATAACATTCTTCTTAATTTGACATGATTGCTGGAACTCAGCAATTACACTGGGCCTGTGGTAGCGCTTTATTTAAAAATTTAGATAAATAAGTCATTTTTTACTGTGGGACCAATCCTAGCCGTTAGCGCGCGCTGAAGAAATAGAGACAGTTTCAAAAACTACATTTCATTGACTTTCTAACGGTATCAGTCCGTTTGAGTTACAACGGTTGCGTCACATATTCGTACCAACATGTATTTAGCGATATTTTTCTGATATTACTAGGTTGCATCGCTTTTAACAGTGAAACGATTGACTGTGGGACTTAATTGAACTGATTTTGGACTTTGACCTTATAAATGTGATAAATGAGACAATTGGACTCCAAGAAATAACATTCTTCTTAATTTGACATGATTGCTGGAACTCAGCAATTACACTGGGCGCTGTGGTAGCGCTTTATTTAAAAATTTAGATAAATAAGTCATTTTTTACTGTGGGACCAATCCTAGCCGTTAGCGCGCGCTGAAGAAATAGAGACAGTTTCAAAAACTACATTTCATTGACTTTCTAACGGTATCAGTCCGTTTGAGTTACAACGGTTGCGTCACATATTCGTACCAACATGTATTTAGCGATATTTTTCTGATATTACTAGGTTGCATCGCTTTTAACAGTGAAACGATTGACTGTGGGACTTAATTGAACTGATTTTGGACTTTGACCTTATAAATGTGATAAATGAGACAATTGGACTCCAAGAAATAACATTCTTCTTAATTTGACATGATTGCTGGAACTCAGCAATTACACTGGGCGCTGTGGTAGCGCTTTATTTAAAAATTTAGATAAATAAGTCATTTTTTACTGTGGGACCAATCCTAGCCGTTAGCGCGCGCTGAAGAAATAGAGACAGTTTCAAAAACTACATTTCATTGACTTTCTAACGGTATCAGTCCGTTTGAGTTACAACGGTTGCGTCACATATTCGTACCAACATGTATTTAGCGATATTTTTCTGATATTACTAGGTTGCATCGCTTTTAACAGTGAAACGATTGACTGTGGGACTTAATTGAACTGATTTTGGACTTTGACCTTATAAATGTGATAAATGAGACAATTGGACTCCAAGAAATAACATTCTTCTTAATTTGACATGATTGCTGGAACTCAGCATTACACTGGGCGCTGTGGTAGCGCTTTATTTAAAAATTTAGATAAATAAGTCATTTTTTACTGTGGGACCAATCCTAGCCGTTAGCGCGCGCTGAAGAAATAGAGACAGTTTCAAAAACTACATTTCATTGACTTTCTAACGGTATCAGTCCGTTTGAGTTACAACGGTTGCGTCACATATTCGTACCAACATGTATTTAGCGATATTTTTCTGATATTACTAGGTTGCATCGCTTTTAACAGTGAAACGATTGACTGTGGGACTTAATTGAACTGATTTTGGACTTTGACCTTATAAATGTGATAAATGAGACAATTGGACTCCAAGAAATAACATTCTTCTTAATTTGACATGATTGCTGGAACTCAGCAATTACACTGGGCGCTGTGGTAGCGCTTTATTTAAAAATTTAGATAAATAAGTCATTTTTTACTGTGGGACCAATCCTAGCCGTTAGCGCGCGCTGAAGAAATAGAGACAGTTTCAAAAACTACATTTCATTGACTTTCTAACGGTATCAGTCCGTTTGAGTTACAACGGTTGCGTCACATATTCGTACCAACATGTATTTAGCGATATTTTTCTGATATTACTAGGTTGCATCGCTTTTAACAGTGAAACGATTGACTGTGGGACTTAATTGAACTGATTTTGGACTTTGACCTTATAAATGTGATAAATGAGACAATTGGACTCCAAGAAATAACATTCTTCTTAATTTGACATGATTGCTGGAACTCAGCATTACACTGGGCGCTGTGGTAGCGCTTTATTTAAAAATTTAGATAAATAAGTCATTTTTTACTGTGGGACCAATCCTAGCCGTTAGCGCGCGCTGAAGAAATAGAGACAGTTTCAAAAACTACATTTCATTGACTTTCTAACGGTATCAGTCCGTTTGAGTTACAACGGTTGCGTCACATATTCGTACCAACATGTATTTAGCGATATTTTTCTGATATTACTAGGTTGCATCGCTTTTAACAGTGAAACGATTGACTGTGGGACTTAATTGAACTGATTTTGGACTTTGACCTTATAAATGTGATAAATGAGACAATTGGACTCCAAGAAATAACATTCTTCTTAATTTGACATGATTGCTGGAACTCAGCAATTACACTGGGCGCTGTGGTAGCGCTTTATTTAAAAATTTAGATAAATAAGTCATTTTTTACTGTGGGACCAATCCTAGCCGTTAGCGCGCTGAAGAAATAGAGACAGTTTCAAAAACTACATTTCATTGACTTTCTAACGGTATCAGTCCGTTTGAGTTACAACGGTTGCGTCACATATTCGTACCAACATGTATTTAGCGATATTTTTCTGATATTACTAGGTTGCATCGCTTTTAACAGTGAAACGATTGACTGTGGGACTTAATTGAACTGATTTTGGACTTTGACCTTATAAATGTGATAAATGAGACAATTGGACTCCAAGAAATAACATTCTTCTTAATTTGACATGATTGCTGGAACTCAGCAATTACACTGGGCGCTGTGGTAGCGCTTTATTTAAAAATTTAGATAAATAAGTCATTTTTTACTGTGGGACCAATCCTAGCCGTTAGCGCGCGCTGAAGAAATAGAGACAGTTTCAAAAACTACATTTCATTGACTTTCTAACGGTATCAGTCCGTTTGAGTTACAACGGTTGCGTCACATATTCGTACCAACATGTATTTAGCGATATTTTTCTGATATTACTAGGTTGCATCGCTTTTAACAGTGAAACGATTGACTGTGGGACTTAATTGAACTGATTTTGGACTTTGACCTTATAAATGTGATAAATGAGACAATTGGACTCCAAGAAATAACATTCTTCTTAATTTGACATGATTGCTGGAACTCAGCAATTACACTGGGCGCTGTGGTAGCGCTTTATTTAAAAATTTAGATAAATAAGTCATTTTTTACTGTGGACCAATCCTAGCCGTTAGCGCGCTGAAGAAATAGAGACAGTTTCAAAAACTACATTTCATTGACTTTCTAACGGTATCAGTCCGTTTGAGTTACAACGGTTGCGTCACATATTCGTACCAACATGTATTTAGCGATATTTTTCTGATATTACTAGGTTGCATCGCTTTTAACAGTGAAACGATTGACTGTGGGACTTAATTGAACTGATTTTGGACTTTGACCTTATAAATGTGATAAATGAGACAATTGGACTCCAAGAAATAACATTCTTCTTAATTTGACATGATTGCTGGAACTCAGCAATTACACTGGGCGCTGTGGTAGCGCTTTATTTAAAAATTTAGATAAATAAGTCATTTTTTACTGTGGGACCAATCCTAGCCGTTAGCGCGCGCTGAAGAAATAGAGACAGTTTCAAAAACTACATTTCATTGACTTTCTAACGGTATCAGTCCGTTTGAGTTACAACGGTTGCGTCACATATTCGTACCAACATGTATTTAGCGATATTTTTCTGATATTACTAGGTTGCATCGCTTTTAACAGTGAAACGATTGACTGTGGGACTTAATTGAACTGATTTTGGACTTTGACCTTATAAATGTGATAAATGAGACAATTGGACTCCAAGAAATAACATTCTTCTTAATTTGACATGATTGCTGGAACTCAGCAATTACACTGGGCGCTGTGGTAGCGCTTTATTTAAAAATTTAGATAAATAAGTCATTTTTTACTGTGGGACCAATCCTAGCCGTTAGCGCGCGCTGAAGAAATAGAGACAGTTTCAAAAACTACATTTCATTGACTTTCTAACGGTATCAGTCCGTTTGAGTTACAACGGTTGCGTCACATATTCGTACCAACATGTATTTAGCGATATTTTTCTGATATTACTAGGTTGCATCGCTTTTAACAGTGAAACGATTGACTGTGGGACTTAATTGAACTGATTTTGGACTTTGACCTTATAAATGTGATAAATGAGACAATTGGACTCCAAGAAATAACATTCTTCTTAATTTGACATGATTGCTGGAACTCAGCAATTACACTGGGCGCTGTGGTAGCGCTTTATTTAAAAATTTAGATAAATAAGTCATTTTTTACTGTGGGACCAATCCTAGCCGTTAGCGCGCGCTGAAGAAATAGAGACAGTTTCAAAAACTACATTTCATTGACTTTCTAACGGTATCAGTCCGTTTGAGTTACAACGGTTGCGTCACATATTCGTACCAACATGTATTTAGCGATATTTTTCTGATATTACTAGGTTGCATCGCTTTTAACAGTGAAACGATTGACTGTGGGACTTAATTGAACTGATTTTGGACTTTGACCTTATAAATGTGATAAATGAGACAATTGGACTCCAAGAAATAACATTCTTCTTAATTTGACATGATTGCTGGAACTCAGCAATTACACTGGGCGCTGTGGTAGCGCTTTATTTAAAAATTTAGATAAATAAGTCATTTTTTACTGTGGGACCAATCCTAGCCGTTAGCGCGCGCTGAAGAAATAGAGACAGTTTCAAAAACTACATTTCATTGACTTTCTAACGGTATCAGTCCGTTTGAGTTACAACGGTTGCGTCACATATTCGTACCAACATGTATTTAGCGATATTTTTCTGATATTACTAGGTTGCATCGCTTTTAACAGTGAAACGATTGACTGTGGGACTTAATTGAACTGATTTTGGACTTTGACCTTATAAATGTGATAAATGAGACAATTGGACTCCAAGAAATAACATTCTTCTTAATTTGACATGATTGCTGGAACTCAGCATTACACTGGGCGCTGTGGTAGCGCTTTATTTAAAAATTTAGATAAATAAGTCATTTTTCTGTGGGACCAATCCTAGCCGTTAGCGCGCGCTGAAGAAATAGAGACAGTTTCAAAAACTACATTTCATTGACTTTCTAACGGTATCAGTCCGTTTGAGTTACAACGGTTGCGTCACATATTCGTACCAACATGTATTTAGCGATATTTTTCTGATATTACTAGGTTGCATCGCTTTTAACAGTGAAACGATTGACTGTGGGACTTAATTGAACTGATTTTGGACTTTGACCTTATAAATGTGATAAATGAGACAATTGGACTCCAAGAAATAACATTCTTCTTAATTTGACATGATTGCTGGAACTCAGCAATTACACTGGGCGCTGTGGTAGCGCTTTATTTAAAAATTTAGATAAATAAGTCATTTTTACTGTGGGACCAATCCTAGCCGTTAGCGCGCGCTGAAGAAATAGAGACAGTTTCAAAAACTACATTTCATTGACTTTCTAACGGTATCAGTCCGTTTGAGTTACAACGGTTGCGTCACATATTCGTACCAACATGTATTTAGCGATATTTTTCTGATATTACTAGGTTGCATCGCTTTTAACAGTGAAACGATTGACTGTGGGACTTAATTGAACTGATTTTGGACTTTGACCTTATAAATGTGATAAATGAGACAATTGGACTCCAAGAAATAACATTCTTCTTAATTTGACATGATTGCTGGAACTCAGCAATTACACTGGGCGCTGTGGTAGCGCTTTATTTAAAAATTTAGATAAATAAGTCATTTTTACTGTGGGACCAATCCTAGCCGTTAGCGCGCGCTGAAGAAATAGAGACAGTTTCAAAAACTACATTTCATTGACTTTCTAACGGTATCAGTCCGTTTGAGTTACAACGGTTGCGTCACATATTCGTACCAACATGTATTTAGCGATATTTTTCTGATATTACTAGGTTGCATCGCTTTTAACAGTGAAACGATTGACTGTGGGACTTAATTGAACTGATTTTGGACTTTGACCTTATAAATGTGATAAATGAGACAATTGGACTCCAAGAAATAACATTCTTCTTAATTTGACATGATTGCTGGAACTCAGCAATTACACTGGGCGCTGTGGTAGCGCTTTATTTAAAAATTTAGATAAATAAGTCATTTTTTACTGTGGGACCAATCCTAGCCGTTAGCGCGCGCTGAAGAAATAGAGACAGTTTCAAAAACTACATTTCATTGACTTTCTAACGGTATCAGTCCGTTTGAGTTACAACGGTTGCGTCACATATTCGTACCAACATGTATTTAGCGATATTTTTCTGATATTACTAGGTTGCATCGCTTTTAACAGTGAAACGATTGACTGTGGGACTTAATTGAACTGATTTTGGACTTTGACCTTATAAATGTGATAAATGAGACAATTGGACTCCAAGAAATAACATTCTTCTTAATTTGACATGATTGCTGGAACTCAGCAATTACACTGGGCGCTGTGGTAGCGCTTTATTTAAAAATTTAGATAAATAAGTCATTTTTTACTGTGGGACCAATCCTAGCCGTTAGCGCGCGCTGAAGAAATAGAGACAGTTTCAAAAACTACATTTCATTGACTTTCTAACGGTATCAGTCCGTTTGAGTTACAACGGTTGCGTCACATATTCGTACCAACATGTATTTAGCGATATTTTTCTGATATTACTAGGTTGCATCGCTTTTAACAGTGAAACGATTGACTGTGGGACTTAATTGAACTGATTTTGGACTTTGACCTTATAAATGTGATAAATGAGACAATTGGACTCCAAGAAATAACATTCTTCTTAATTTGACATGATTGCTGGAACTCAGCAATTACACTGGGCGCTGTGGTAGCGCTTTATTTAAAAATTTAGATAAATAAGTCATTTTTACTGTGGGACCAATCCTAGCCGTTAGCGGCGCTGAAGAAATAGAGACAGTTTCAAAAACTACATTTCATTGACTTTCTAACGGTATCAGTCCGTTTGAGTTACAACGGTTGCGTCACATATTCGTACCAACATGTATTTAGCGATATTTTTCTGATATTACTAGGTTGCATCGCTTTTAACAGTGAAACGATTGACTGTGGGACTTAATTGAACTGATTTTGGACTTTGACCTTATAAATGTGATAAATGAGACAATTGGACTCCAAGAAATAACATTCTTCTTAATTTGACATGATTGCTGGAACTCAGCATTACACTGGGCGCTGTGGTAGCGCTTTATTTAAAAATTTAGATAAATAAGTCATTTTTTACTGTGGGACCAATCCTAGCCGTTAGCGCGCGCTGAAGAAATAGAGACAGTTTCAAAAACTACATTTCATTGACTTTCTAACGGTATCAGTCCGTTTGAGTTACAACGGTTGCGTCACATATTCGTACCAACATGTATTTAGCGATATTTTTCTGATATTACTAGGTTGCATCGCTTTTAACAGTGAAACGATTGACTGTGGGACTTAATTGAACTGATTTTGGACTTTGACCTTATAAATGTGATAAATGAGACAATTGGACTCCAAGAAATAACATTCTTCTTAATTTGACATGATTGCTGGAACTCAGCAATTACACTGGGCGCTGTGGTAGCGCTTTATTTAAAAATTTAGATAAATAAGTCATTTTTTACTGTGGGACCAATCCTAGCCGTTAGCGCGCGCTGAAGAAATAGAGACAGTTTCAAAAACTACATTTCATTGACTTTCTAACGGTATCAGTCCGTTTGAGTTACAACGGTTGCGTCACATATTCGTACCAACATGTATTTAGCGATATTTTTCTGATATTACTAGGTTGCATCGCTTTTAACAGTGAAACGATTGACTGTGGGACTTAATTGAACTGATTTTGGACTTTGACCTTATAAATGTGATAAATGAGACAATTGGACTCCAAGAAATAACATTCTTCTTAATTTGACATGATTGCTGGAACTCAGCAATTACACTGGGCGCTGTGGTAGCGCTTTATTTAAAAATTTAGATAAATAAGTCATTTTTTACTGTGGGACCAATCCTAGCCGTTAGCGCGCGCTGAAGAAATAGAGACAGTTTCAAAAACTACATTTCATTGACTTTCTAACGGTATCAGTCCGTTTGAGTTACAACGGTTGCGTCACATATTCGTACCAACATGTATTTAGCGATATTTTTCTGATATTACTAGGTTGCATCGCTTTTAACAGTGAAACGATTGACTGTGGGACTTAATTGAACTGATTTTGGACTTTGACCTTATAAATGTGATAAATGAGACAATTGGACTCCAAGAAATAACATTCTTCTTAATTTGACATGATTGCTGGAACTCAGCAATTACACTGGGCGCTGTGGTAGCGCTTTATTTAAAAATTTAGATAAATAAGTCATTTTTACTGTGGGACCAATCCTAGCCGTTAGCGCGCGCTGAAGAAATAGAGACAGTTTCAAAAACTACATTTCATTGACTTTCTAACGGTATCAGTCCGTTTGAGTTACAACGGTTGCGTCACATATTCGTACCAACATGTATTTAGCGATATTTTTCTGATATTACTAGGTTGCATCGCTTTTAACAGTGAAACGATTGACTGTGGGACTTAATTGAACTGATTTTGGACTTTGACCTTATAAATGTGATAAATGAGACAATTGGACTCCAAGAAATAACATTCTTCTTAATTTGACATGATTGCTGGAACTCAGCAATTACACTGGGCGCTGTGGTAGCGCTTTATTTAAAAATTTAGATAAATAAGTCATTTTTTACTGTGGGACCAATCCTAGCCGTTAGCGCGCGCTGAAGAAATAGAGACAGTTTCAAAAACTACATTTCATTGACTTTCTAACGGTATCAGTCCGTTTGAGTTACAACGGTTGCGTCACATATTCGTACCAACATGTATTTAGCGATATTTTTCTGATATTACTAGGTTGCATCGCTTTTAACAGTGAAACGATTGACTGTGGGACTTAATTGAACTGATTTTGGACTTTGACCTTATAAATGTGATAAATGAGACAATTGGACTCCAAGAAATAACATTCTTCTTAATTTGACATGATTGCTGGAACTCAGCAATTACACTGGGCGCTGTGGTAGCGCTTTATTTAAAAATTTAGATAAATAAGTCATTTTTACTGTGGGACCAATCCTAGCCGTTAGCGCGCGCTGAAGAAATAGAGACAGTTTCAAAAACTACATTTCATTGACTTTCTAACGGTATCAGTCCGTTTGAGTTACAACGGTTGCGTCACATATTCGTACCAACATGTATTTAGCGATATTTTTCTGATATTACTAGGTTGCATCGCTTTTAACAGTGAAACGATTGACTGTGGGACTTAATTGAACTGATTTTGGACTTTGACCTTATAAATGTGATAAATGAGACAATTGGACTCCAAGAAATAACATTCTTCTTAATTTGACATGATTGCTGGAACTCAGCATTACACTGGGCGCTGTGGTAGCGCTTTATTTAAAAATTTAGATAAATAAGTCATTTTTTACTGTGGGACCAATCCTAGCCGTTAGCGCGCGCTGAAGAAATAGAGACAGTTTCAAAAACTACATTTCATTGACTTTCTAACGGTATCAGTCCGTTTGAGTTACAACGGTTGCGTCACATATTCGTACCAACATGTATTTAGCGATATTTTTCTGATATTACTAGGTTGCATCGCTTTTAACAGTGAAACGATTGACTGTGGGACTTAATTGAACTGATTTTGGACTTTGACCTTATAAATGTGATAAATGAGACAATTGGACTCCAAGAAATAACATTCTTCTTAATTTGACATGATTGCTGGAACTCAGCAATTACACTGGGCGCTGTGGTAGCGCTTTATTTAAAAATTTAGATAAATAAGTCATTTTTTACTGTGGGACCAATCCTAGCCGTTAGCGCGCGCTGAAGAAATAGAGACAGTTTCAAAAACTACATTTCATTGACTTTCTAACGGTATCAGTCCGTTTGAGTTACAACGGTTGCGTCACATATTCGTACCAACATGTATTTAGCGATATTTTTCTGATATTACTAGGTTGCATCGCTTTTAACAGTGAAACGATTGACTGTGGGACTTAATTGAACTGATTTTGGACTTTGACCTTATAAATGTGATAAATGAGACAATTGGACTCCAAGAAATAACATTCTTCTTAATTTGACATGATTGCTGGAACTCAGCAATTACACTGGGCGCTGTGGTAGCGCTTTATTTAAAAATTTAGATAAATAAGTCATTTTTTACTGTGGGACCAATCCTAGCCGTTAGCGCGCTGAAGAAATAGAGACAGTTTCAAAAACTACATTTCATTGACTTTCTAACGGTATCAGTCCGTTTGAGTTACAACGGTTGCGTCACATATTCGTACCAACATGTATTTAGCGATATTTTTCTGATATTACTAGGTTGCATCGCTTTTAACAGTGAAACGATTGACTGTGGGACTTAATTGAACTGATTTTGGACTTTGACCTTATAAATGTGATAAATGAGACAATTGGACTCCAAGAAATAACATTCTTCTTAATTTGACATGATTGCTGGAACTCAGCAATTACACTGGGCGCTGTGGTAGCGCTTTATTTAAAAATTTAGATAAATAAGTCATTTTTTACTGTGGGACCAATCCTAGCCGTTAGCGCGCGCTGAAGAAATAGAGACAGTTTCAAAAACTACATTTCATTGACTTTCTAACGGTATCAGTCCGTTTGAGTTACAACGGTTGCGTCACATATTCGTACCAACATGTATTTAGCGATATTTTTCTGATATTACTAGGTTGCATCGCTTTTAACAGTGAAACGATTGACTGTGGGACTTAATTGAACTGATTTTGGACTTTGACCTTATAAATGTGATAAATGAGACAATTGGACTCCAAGAAATAACATTCTTCTTAATTTGACATGATTGCTGGAACTCAGCAATTACACTGGGCGCTGTGGTAGCGCTTTATTTAAAAATTTAGATAAATAAGTCATTTTTTACTGTGGGACCAATCCTAGCCGTTAGCGCGCGCTGAAGAAATAGAGACAGTTTCAAAAACTACATTTCATTGACTTTCTAACGGTATCAGTCCGTTTGAGTTACAACGGTTGCGTCACATATTCGTACCAACATGTATTTAGCGATATTTTTCTGATATTACTAGGTTGCATCGCTTTTAACAGTGAAACGATTGACTGTGGGACTTAATTGAACTGATTTTGGACTTTGACCTTATAAATGTGATAAATGAGACAATTGGACTCCAAGAAATAACATTCTTCTTAATTTGACATGATTGCTGGAACTCAGCAATTACACTGGGCGCTGTGGTAGCGCTTTATTTAAAAATTTAGATAAATAAGTCATTTTTTACTGTGGGACCAATCCTAGCCGTTAGCGCGCGCTGAAGAAATAGAGACAGTTTCAAAAACTACATTTCATTGACTTTCTAACGGTATCAGTCCGTTTGAGTTACAACGGTTGCGTCACATATTCGTACCAACATGTATTTAGCGATATTTTTCTGATATTACTAGGTTGCATCGCTTTTAACAGTGAAACGATTGACTGTGGGACTTAATTGAACTGATTTTGGACTTTGACCTTATAAATGTGATAAATGAGACAATTGGACTCCAAGAAATAACATTCTTCTTAATTTGACATGATTGCTGGAACTCAGCAATTACACTGGGCGCTGTGGTAGCGCTTTATTTAAAAATTTAGATAAATAAGTCATTTTTTACTGTGGGACCAATCCTAGCCGTTAGCGCGCGCTGAAGAAATAGAGACAGTTTCAAAAACTACATTTCATTGACTTTCTAACGGTATCAGTCCGTTTGAGTTACAACGGTTGCGTCACATATTCGTACCAACATGTATTTAGCGATATTTTTCTGATATTACTAGGTTGCATCGCTTTTAACAGTGAAACGATTGACTGTGGGACTTAATTGAACTGTTTTGGACTTTGACCTTATAAATGTGATAAATGAGACAATTGGACTCCAAGAAATAACATTCTTCTTAATTTGACATGATTGCTGGAACTCAGCAATTACACTGGCGCTGTGGTAGCGCTTTATTTAAAAATTTAGATAAATAAGTCATTTTTTTACTGTGGACCAATCCTAGCCGTTAGCGCGCGCTGAAGAAATAGAGACAGTTTCAAAAACTACATTTCATTGACTTTCTAACGGTATCAGTCCGTTTGAGTTACAACGGTTGCGTCACATATTCGTACCAACATGTATTTAGCGATATTTTTCTGATATTACTAGGTTGCATCGCTTTTAACAGTGAAACGATTGACTGTGGGACTTAATTGAACTGATTTTGGACTTTGACCTTATAAATGTGATAAATGAGACAATTGGACTCCAAGAAATAACATTCTTCTTAATTTGACATGATTGCTGGAACTCAGCAATTACACTGGGCGCTGTGGTAGCGCTTTATTTAAAAATTTAGATAAATAAGTCATTTTTTACTGTGGACCAATCCTAGCCGTTAGCGCGCGCTGAAGAAATAGAGACAGTTTCAAAAACTACATTTCATTGACTTTCTAACGGTATCAGTCCGTTTGAGTTACAACGGTTGCGTCACATATTCGTACCAACATGTATTTAGCGATATTTTTCTGATATTACTAGGTTGCATCGCTTTTAACAGTGAAACGATTGACTGTGGGACTTAATTGAACTGATTTTGGACTTTGACCTTATAAATGTGATAAATGAGACAATTGGACTCCAAGAAATAACATTCTTCTTAATTTGACATGATTGCTGGAACTCAGCAATTACACTGGGCGCTGTGGTAGCGCTTTATTTAAAAATTTAGATAAATAAGTCATTTTTTACTGTGGGACCAATCCTAGCCGTTAGCGCGCGCTGAAGAAATAGAGACAGTTTCAAAAACTACATTTCATTGACTTTCTAACGGTATCAGTCCGTTTGAGTTACAACGGTTGCGTCACATATTCGTACCAACATGTATTTAGCGATATTTTTCTGATATTACTAGGTTGCATCGCTTTTAACAGTGAAACGATTGACTGTGGGACTTAATTGAACTGATTTTGGACTTTGACCTTATAAATGTGATAAATGAGACAATTGGACTCCAAGAAATAACATTCTTCTTAATTTGACATGATTGCTGGAACTCAGCAATTACACTGGGCGCTGTGGTAGCGCTTTATTTAAAAATTTAGATAAATAAGTCATTTTTTACTGTGGGACCAATCCTAGCCGTTAGCGCGCGCTGAAGAAATAGAGACAGTTTCAAAAACTACATTTCATTGACTTTCTAACGGTATCAGTCCGTTTGAGTTACAACGGTTGCGTCACATATTCGTACCAACATGTATTTAGCGATATTTTTCTGATATTACTAGGTTGCATCGCTTTTAACAGTGAAACGATTGACTGTGGGACTTAATTGAACTGATTTTGGACTTTGACCTTATAAATGTGATAAATGAGACAATTGGACTCCAAGAAATAACATTCTTCTTAATTTGACATGATTGCTGGAACTCAGCAATTACACTGGGCGCTGTGGTAGCGCTTTATTTAAAAATTTAGATAAATAAGTCATTTTTTACTGTGGGACCAATCCTAGCCGTTAGCGCGCGCTGAAGAAATAGAGACAGTTTCAAAAACTACATTTCATTGACTTTCTAACGGTATCAGTCCGTTTGAGTTACAACGGTTGCGTCACATATTCGTACCAACATGTATTTAGCGATATTTTTCTGATATTACTAGGTTGCATCGCTTTTAACAGTGAAACGATTGACTGTGGGACTTAATTGAACTGATTTTGGACTTTGACCTTATAAATGTGATAAATGAGACAATTGGACTCCAAGAAATAACATTCTTCTTAATTTGACATGATTGCTGGAACTCAGCAATTACACTGGGCGCTGTGGTAGCGCTTTATTTAAAAATTTAGATAAATAAGTCATTTTTTACTGTGGGACCAATCCTAGCCGTTAGCGCGCGCTGAAGAAATAGAGACAGTTTCAAAAACTACATTTCATTGACTTTCTAACGGTATCAGTCCGTTTGAGTTACAACGGTTGCGTCACATATTCGTACCAACATGTATTTAGCGATATTTTTCTGATATTACTAGGTTGCATCGCTTTTAACAGTGAAACGATTGACTGTGGGACTTAATTGAACTGATTTTGGACTTTGACCTTATAAATGTGATAAATGAGACAATTGGACTCCAAGAAATAACATTCTTCTTAATTTGACATGATTGCTGGAACTCAGCAATTACACTGGGCGCTGTGGTAGCGCTTTATTTAAAAATTTAGATAAATAAGTCATTTTTTACTGTGGGACCAATCCTAGCCGTTAGCGCGCGCTGAAGAAATAGAGACAGTTTCAAAAACTACATTTCATTGACTTTCTAACGGTATCAGTCCGTTTGAGTTACAACGGTTGCGTCACATATTCGTACCAACATGTATTTAGCGATATTTTTCTGATATTACTAGGTTGCATCGCTTTTAACAGTGAAACGATTGACTGTGGGACTTAATTGAACTGATTTTGGACTTTGACCTTATAAATGTGATAAATGAGACAATTGGACTCCAAGAAATAACATTCTTCTTAATTTGACATGATTGCTGGAACTCAGCAATTACACTGGGCGCTGTGGTAGCGCTTTATTTAAAAATTTAGATAAATAAGTCATTTTTACTGTGGGACCAATCCTAGCCGTTAGCGCGCTGAAGAAATAGAGACAGTTTCAAAAACTACATTTCATTGACTTTCTAACGGTATCAGTCCGTTTGAGTTACAACGGTTGCGTCACATATTCGTACCAACATGTATTTAGCGATATTTTTCTGATATTACTAGGTTGCATCGCTTTTAACAGTGAAACGATTGACTGTGGGACTTAATTGAACTGATTTTGGACTTTGACCTTATAAATGTGATAAATGAGACAATTGGACTCCAAGAAATAACATTCTTCTTAATTTGACATGATTGCTGGAACTCAGCAATTACACTGGGCGCTGTGGTAGCGCTTTATTTAAAAATTTAGATAAATAAGTCATTTTTTACTGTGGGACCAATCCTAGCCGTTAGCGCGCTGAAGAAATAGAGACAGTTTCAAAAACTACATTTCATTGACTTTCTAACGGTATCAGTCCGTTTGAGTTACAACGGTTGCGTCACATATTCGTACCAACATGTATTTAGCGATATTTTTCTGATATTACTAGGTTGCATCGCTTTTAACAGTGAAACGATTGACTGTGGGACTTAATTGAACTGATTTTGGACTTTGACCTTATAAATGTGATAAATGAGACAATTGGACTCCAAGAAATAACATTCTTCTTAATTTGACATGATTGCTGGAACTCAGCAATTACACTGGGCGCTGTGGTAGCGCTTTATTTAAAAATTTAGATAAATAAGTCATTTTTTACTGTGGGACCAATCCTAGCCGTTAGCGCGCGCTGAAGAAATAGAGACAGTTTCAAAAACTACATTTCATTGACTTTCTAACGGTATCAGTCCGTTTGAGTTACAACGGTTGCGTCACATATTCGTACCAACATGTATTTAGCGATATTTTTCTGATATTACTAGGTTGCATCGCTTTTAACAGTGAAACGATTGACTGTGGGACTTAATTGAACTGATTTTGGACTTTGACCTTATAAATGTGATAAATGAGCAATTGGACCTCCAAGAAATAACATTCTTCTTAATTTGACATGATTGCTGGAACTCAGCAATTACACTGGGCGCTGTGGTAGCGCTTTATTTAAAAATTTAGATAAATAAGTCATTTTTTACTGTGGGACCAATCCTAGCCGTTAGCGCGCGCTGAAGAAATAGAGACAGTTTCAAAAACTACATTTCATTGACTTTCTAACGGTATCAGTCCGTTTGAGTTACAACGGTTGCGTCACATATTCGTACCAACATGTATTTAGCGATATTTTTCTGATATTACTAGGTTGCATCGCTTTTAACAGTGAAACGATTGACTGTGGGACTTAATTGAACTGATTTTGGACTTTGACCTTATAAATGTGATAAATGAGACAATTGGACTCCAAGAAATAACATTCTTCTTAATTTGACATGATTGCTGGAACTCAGCAATTACACTGGGCGCTGTGGTAGCGCTTTATTTAAAAATTTAGATAAATAAGTCATTTTTTACTGTGGGACCAATCCTAGCCGTTAGCGCGCGCTGAAGAAATAGAGACAGTTTCAAAACTAATTTCATTGATTTCAGCGGTATCAGTCCTTGAGTTACGTACGTTGGCGTCACATTATCGTCAACGTGTGTTTAGCGATTATTTCTTCTGATATTACTAGTGTTGCATCGCATCTAACAGCTGCAAACGATTGACTTGTTGGAGCTTAATTTGAGCTGATTTTGGACTTTGACCTTATAATGTGATAAATGGCACCGAATTGGAACTCCAAGGAAAATACCTTTTCTTATTGACATGATTGGACTGGAACTCAGCAATTTACACTGGGCGCTGTAGGTAGCGCATTTATTTTAAAAATTTAGATAAATAAGTTCATTTTTTACTGTGGGTCCAGTCTAGCTCTCGTTAGCGTGCGCTGAAGAATAGTGACAGTTTCAAAAACTTACCCCATTTTCATTGAACTTTTCTAATAACGTTATCAATCCGGGTTTGAACGTCTAACAACCGGTTGCGGCCACATATTCGTACCAACAATGTATTTAGCGATATTTTTCTGATATTACTAGGTTGCATCGCTTTTTACAGTGAAACGATTGACTGTGGGACTTAATTGAACTGATTTTGGACTTTGACTTATAAATGTGATAAATAGACAATTGGACTCAAAGAAATAACATTCTTCTTAATTTGACATGATTGCGGAACTCAGCGATTTACACTGGGCGCTGTGGCTAGCGCTTTATTTTAAAATTTAGATAAATAAGTCATTTTTACTGTGGGACCAATCCTAGCGTTAGCGCCCGCTGAAGAAATAGAGACAGTTTCAAAAACTACATTTTCATTGACTTTCTAACGGTATCAGTCCGTTTGAGTTACAACGGTTGCGTCACATATTCGTACAACATGTATTTAGCGATATTTTTCTGATATTACTAGTTGCATCGCTTTTAACAGTGAAACGATTGACTGTGGACTTAAATTGAACTGATTTTGGACTTTGACCTTTATAAATGTGATAAATGAGACAATTGGACTCCCAAGAAATAACATTCTTCTTAATTTGACATGATTGCTGGAACTCAGCCGATTACAGCTCGGGCGCTGTGGTTAGCCTTATATTTAAAAATTTAGACTAAATAAGTCATTTTTTACTATTGGGGACCGGTTCCTAGCGGTTAGCGCGCGCTGAAGGAATAGACAACGATTTCAAAAACTAGATTCATTGACTCTAACGGTATCAGTCCGTTTGACTTACAACGGTTGCGTTCAATATTCCTACCAACATGTTATTTAGCGATTTTTTCCTGATATTTTACGAGGTTGCATCACTTTTAACAGTGAAACGATTTGACTGTTTGGGACTTTAATTGGAACTGATTTTGACTTTGACCTTGATAAATGTGATAAATGAGGACATAGGACTCCAAGAAATACATTCTTCTTAATTTGACATGATGGCTTGGAACTCAGCGATTACATGGGCGCTGTGGTAGCGCTTTATTTAAAATTTAGCTAAATAAGTCATTTTACTGTGGGGACCAATCCTAGCCGTTATAGAAATAGGAGACAGTTTTCAAAACTACATTCATTGACTTTCTAACGCGGTATCAGTCCGTTTTTAGTTAACACGGGGTGCGGTCAGATATTTCGTACCAACATGTATTTAACAATATTTTTCTGATATTACTAGGTTTGCATCGGCTTACAGTGAAACGATTGACTGTGGAAACTTAATTGAACTGGAATTTTGGACCTTCTGACCTTATAAATGTGGATAAATGAGACAATTTGGACTCCAAGGAAAACTAACATTCTTCTTAATTGACATGATCTTGCTGGAGACTCAGCGATTACACTGGGCGCTGTGGGGTAGCGCTTTATTTAAAATTTAGATAAATAAAGTCATTTTTTACTGTGGGACCAATCCTAGCGTTAGCGCGCGCTGAAGAAATTAGAGACAGTTTCAAAAACTAAATTTCATGACTTCTAACGGTATCAGTCCGTTTGAGTTACAACGGTTGCGTCACATATTCGTACCAACATGTATTTAGCGATATTTTTCTGATATTACTAGGTTGCATCGCTTTTAACAGTTGAAACGATTGACTGTGGGACTTAATTGAACTGATTTTGGACTTTGACCTTATAAATGTGATAAATGAGACAATTTGGACTCCAAGAAATAACATTCTTCTTAATTTGACATGATTGCTGGAACTCAGCAATTACACTGGGCGCTGTGGTAGCGCTTTATTTAAAAATTTAGATAAATAAGTCATTTTTTACTGTTGGGACCAATCCTAGCCGTTAGCGCGCGCTGAAGAAATAGAGACAGTTTCAAAAACTACATTTCATTGACTTTCTAACGGTATCAGTCCGTTTGAGTTACAAACGGTTGCGTCACATATTCGTACCAACATGTATTTAGCGATATTTTTCTGATATTACTAGGTTGCATCGCTTTTAACAGTGAAACGATTGACTGTGGGACTTAATTGAACTGATTTTGGACTTTTGACCTTATAAATGTGATAAATGAGACAATTGGACTCCAAGAAATAACATTCTTCTTAATTTGACATGATTGCTGGAACTCAGCGAATTACACTGGGCCGCTGTGGTAGCGCTTTATTTAAAAATTTAGATAAATAAGTCATTTTTACTGTGGGACCAATCCTAGCCGTTAGCGCGCGCTGAAGAAATAGAGACAGTTTCAAAAACTACATTTCATTGACTTTCTAACGGTATCAGTCCGTTTGAGTTACAACGGTTGCGTCACATATTCGTACCAACATGTATTTAGCGATATTTTTCTGATATTACTAGGTTGCATCGCTTTTAACAGTGAAACGATTGACTGTGGGACTTAATTGAACTGATTTTGGACTTTGACCTTATAAATGTGATAAATGAGACAATTGGACTCCAAGAAATAACATTCTTCTTAATTTGACATGATTGCTGGAACTCAGCAATTACACTGGGCGCTGTGGTAGCGCTTTATTTAAAAATTTAGATAAATAAGTCATTTTTTACTGTGGGACCAATCCTAGCCGTTAGCGCGCGCTGAAGAAATAGAGACAGTTTCAAAAACTACATTTCATTGACTTTCTAACGGTATCAGTCCGTTTGAGTTACAACGGTTGCGTCACATATTCGTACCAACATGTATTTAGCGATATTTTTCTGATATTACTAGGTTGCATCGCTTTTAACAGTGAAACGATTGACTGTGGGACTTAATTGAACTGATTTTGGACTTTGACCTTATAAATGTGATAAATGAGACAATTGGACTCCAAGAAATAACATTCTTCTTAATTTGACATGATTGCTGGAACTCAGCAATTACCATGGGCGCTGTGGTAGCGCTTTATTTAAAAATTTAGATAAATAAGTCATTTTTTACTGTGGGACCAATCCTAGCCGTTAGCGCGCGCTGAAGAAATAGAGACAGTTTCAAAAACTTACATTTCATTGACTTTCTAACGGTATCAGTCCGTTTGAGTTACAACGGTTGCGTCACATATTCGTACCAACATGTATTTAGCGATATTTTTCTGATATTACTAGGTTGCATCGCTTTTAACAGTGAAACGATTGACTGTGGGACTTAATTGAACTGATTTGGGACTTTGACCTTATAAATGTGATAAATGAGACAATTGGACTCCAAGAAATAACATTCTTCTTAATTTGACATGATTGCTGGAACTCAGCGATTACACTGGGCGCTGTGGTAGCGCTTTATTTAAAAATTTAGATAAATAAGTCATTTTTTACTGTGGGACCAATCCTAGCCGTTAGCGCGCGCTGAAGAAATAGAGACAGTTTTCAAAAACTACATTTCATTGACTTTTCTAACGGTATCAGTGCGTTTGAGTTACAACGGTTGCCGTCACATATTCGTACCCAACATGTATTTAGCGATATTTTTCTGGATATTACTAGGTTGCATCGCTTTTAACAGTGAAACGATTGACTGTGGGACTTAATTGAACTGATTTTGGACTTTGACCTTATAAATGTGATAAATGAGACAACTGGACTCCAAGAAATAACATTCTTCTTAATTTGACATGATTGCTGGAACTCAGCGATTACACTGGGCGCTGTGGTAGCGCTTTATTTAAAAATTTAGATAAATAAGTCATTTTTTACTGTGGACCAATCCTAGCCGTTAGCGCGCGCTGAAGAAATAGAGACAGTTTCAAAAACTACATTTCATTGACTTTCTAACGGTATCAGTCCGTTTGAGTTACAACGGTTGCGTCACATATTCGTACCAACATGTATTTAGCGATATTTTTCTGATATTACTAGGTTGCATCGCTTTTAACAGTGAAACGATTGACTGTGGGACTTAATTGAACTGATTTTGGACTTTGACCTTATAAATGTGATAAATGAGACAATTGGACTCCAAGAAATAACATTCTTCTTAATTTGACATGATTGCTGGAACTCAGCGATTACACTGGGCGCTGTGGTAGCGCTTTATTTAAAATTTAGATAAATAAGTCATTTTTTACTGTGGGACCAATCCTAGCCGTTAGCGCGCGCTGAAGAAATAGAGGACAGTTTCAAAAGCTTAGCATCTTCATTGGTCTTTCTAACGGTATCAATTCCGTCTTGAGTTACAACGGTGCGTCACTTATTCGTACCAACTATGTATTCGCACGAATATTTTTCTAGATGATTACTACGGGTTGCATCGCTATAACCACGTGAATACGATTGACTGTGGGACCACTTAATTGCAACTGACTCTTTGGACTTTGACCTTCTGAATGTGATAAATGAGGACAATTGGACTCCAAGAGCAATGAACATTTCTTCTTAATTTGGACATGATTGCTGGGAAACTCAGCAATATACACTGGGAAGCTGTGGTAGCGCGTTATTTAACAAATTTAGGATAAACTATGTCATTTACATCACTGTGCGGACCAATCCTAGGCCGATTAATAGCGCGCGCTGAAGATAATAGAGGACAGTCTTCAAAAACTACATTTCATTGACTTTCTAACGGGTATGCAGTCCGTCGAGTTACAAACCGGATTTGCGTAACACATTTCGTACCAACATGTATTTAGCGATATTTTTCTGATATTACTAGGTTGCATCGCTTTTAACAGTGAAACGATTGACTGTGGGACTTAATTTGAACTGATTTTGGACTTTGACCTTATAAATTGTGATAAATGAGACAATTGGACTCCAAGAAATAACATTCTTCTTAATTTGACATGATTGCTGGAACTCAGCAATTACACTGGGCGCTGTGGGTAGCGCTTTATTTTAAAAATTTAGATAAATAGTCATTTTTACTGTGGGACCAATCCTAGCCGTTAGCGCGCGCTGAAGAAATAGAGACAGTTTCAAAAACTACATTTCTTTGACTTTCTAACGGTCATCAAGTCCGTTTGAGTTACAACGGTTGCGTCACATATTCGTACCAACATGTATTTAGGATATTTTTCTGATATTACTAGGTTGCATCGCTTTTAACAGTGAAACGATTGACTGTGGCGACTTAATTGAACTTGATTTTGGACTTTGACCTATAAATGTGATAAATGAGACAATTGGACTCCAAGAAATAACCATTCTTCTTAATTTGACATGATTGCTGGAACTCAGCATTACACTGGGCGCTGTGGTAGCGCTTTATTTAAAAATTAGATAAATAAGTCATTTTTACTGTGGGACCAATCCTAGCCGTTAGGCGCGCTGAAGAATAGAGACAGTTCAAAAGCTACATTTCATTGATTTCTAACGGTATCAGTCCGTTTGAGTTACAACGGTTGCGTCACATATTTCGTACCAACATGTATTTAGCGATATTTTCTGATATTACTAGGTTGCCATCGCTTTTAACAGTGAAACGATTGACTGTGGGACTTAATTGAACTGATTTTGGACTTTGACCTTATAAATGTGATAAATGAGAAAATTGGACTCCAAGAAATAACATTCTTCTTAATTTGACATGATTGCTGGAACTCAGCGATTACACTGGGCGCTGTGGTAGCGCTTTATTTAAAAATTTAGATAAATAAGTCATTTTTTACTGTGGGACCAATCCTAGCCGTTAGCGCGCGCTGAAGAAATAGAGACAGTTTCAAAAACTACATTTCATGACTTTTCTAACGGTATCAGTCCGTTTGAGTTACAACGGTTGCGTCACATATTCGTACCAACATGTATTTAGCGATATTTTTCTGATATTACTAGGTTGCATCGGCTTTTAACTAGTTTGAAACGATTGACTGTGGGACTTAATGAACTGATTTTGGACTTTGACCTTATAAATGTGATAAATGAGACAATTGGACTCCAAGAAAATAACTTGTCTGTGCCCCCCGGTTTTAATTTTTGACATGATGCTGGAACTCAGCGATTACACGGGGCGCTGGGCGGTAGCGCTTATTTAACAAATTAGATAAATAAGCATTTTTTACTGCTGGGACCAATCCTGCGTTAGCGCGCGCTGAAAGAAATAGAACAGTTTCAAAAACTACCAATTTTCATTGACCTTCTAACGGTATCAAGTCCGTTTTGAGTTACAAGCGGTTGCGTCACATGTCGCTACCAACGATGTATTTACGATATTTGTCATATTAACTAGGTGCATCGACTTTTACAGTGAAAACGATTGACTGTGGGACTAATTGAACTGATTGTTGGACTTTGACACTTATAAATGTGATAATATGAGACAATGGGACTGCCAAGAGAATAATCATTTCTTCGCTAAATTTGACATTATTGCTGGATACTCAGAGACTTCACACTGGGCCTGTGGGTATGCAGGGCTTCTTTGTCTAAGAAGTTTAGATTAAACATACAGTCATTGTTGTATTACACTTGGATCAATCCCTGCCGTTATGCGCGACTGATGACAGAATAGAGTACCATTTTCAAAAAATCATACATTTTCAGTTGACTTTTCTACGGTATCGGTCCGTTCTGGAGTTTACACACACGGTTGGCGTCACATATTTCGTCACCAACCTGTTTTTAGCGTATTATTTTCCTGACTATTGTACTATGCTTTGGCATCGCTTTTTTACAGCCCTGAAACGAATTGACCTCGTGGCTGGACTTAATTGAACTCGGATATATTGGACTCTTGACCTTATACAATGTTATAAATGAGACAATCTGGACTCCCAAGAAATTGACGATTCTTTTCTTTATTGACATGACATATGCTGAACTCAGGCAGATTACACTCGGGCGCTTGGGTAGCGTCTTATTTAAAATTAATATATCATAAGCCTCATTTTTTTTTTACTGTGGAGTACAGAATCCTTAGCGTTACAAGCTGCGCGGCTGAAGATAATAGAGACATGTTCAAAAACCTTAATTCATGACCTCTTCATAACGGTATTCAGATCCGTTTGAGCTTACACGGTTGCGCATATCACAACTTCGTACCAGATTACGATTGATCTTTTTCTCATGATTACTACGGTGCTCGCAATTTTAACAGTGAAAGATGACTGTGGCGACACTTAATTGAACTGATGACTTTTGGACCTCTTGGACTTATATGAAATGAGCAATTATCTGCCACAGAATGGAACACTCTCAATCTGAAGCTGAATCAGAGATTTCTGGGCGCTGTGGTCAGTCGCCTTTATTTAAAATTTTAGATATAAGTCATTTCACTGCTGGACTAAATCCCTAGGCCGCTCCTCTCATTTAACCTGACCGCATTAGCGCTGCGGAAGAGATAAGCAGACAGATTCACAAACTACTTTCAATGCCTTCTTAACGGTATCATCCGTTTGAGTTACAGAGCGTCTCGCAGCGTCACATATTTCGTTACCAACTGTATTTAGCGATATTTCTCTGCATATTACTCACGGCTTTGCATCGCTTGTAAGCAGTGAACGATTGACGTGGGACATTAATTGATGATATTTATAGTGACTTATTCCTATTATAATGTGATCAAATCGAGACAGAATTGTTACCGCCAGAAAATTGAACATTCTCTTCTTAATTTGCATGATATAGCTGGAACTCAGCAGATTATCACTAGGGCCTTGGTGGGCTCTTCATATTTAAAGAACCTTTAGATAAATAAGTCATATTTTTACTGTGGAAATTATCGCTAGCCGTTAGCGCGCGCTGAAGAATAGAGAGACAAGTTGTCCAAAAACTCATTTCAATTGCACTCTTCTACATGCGTATCAGTCCGTTTGAGCTACAACGGTTCGCGTCACACTATTCGTACCAGATGCTATTTAGTGACATTTCTTCTAGATATTTACATAGGATCTGCATTCGTTCTTTAACATGTTGAAACCCGACTTGATGTGTGGGACTTAATTGAACTGATTTTAGACTCTTTGACCTTATAAATGTGATAAATGAGACATTGGAACTGCCAAGAAATAAACTTCTGTCTTAATTGATCGATCGATATGCTTGGACTGCAGCGATTACACTGAGAGCTGTGTGAGCAGCTTTATTTAAAAATATATAATAAATAAGTCTTTTTACGTGCGGACCAATCCTATGCCGTCTAGCGCCACGCTGAAGAAATGGAGAAAGTTCTAAACTCATTTTGCATGAACTTTTCTAGACCGTATCAGATCCGTTTGAGTTACGAACGAGTTCCGCGTGCACATTATTCCGTGACTCAACATGCTATTTAGGCGATTCTGATTTCTAATTGACTCGTGGTCATCGCTTCTTACACACGTGAACGATTGACTGTGGGCACTTTAATTGGAACTGATTTTTTTGACTTTGACCTTAGAAAAGTGTATAACAATGAGACAATTAACTCCAAGGAAATAACATTCTCTAATTTGACATGATTGCTGGAATACATCAATTACACTGGGCGCTGTCGTACGCCGCATCTATTTAAAATTTAGAATAAATATATTTTTTACTGTGAGGAACCAATACCTCATCCGTTTAAGCCGCTAAAGAAAATAGAGACAGTTTCAAAAACTAATTTCCAATGCTATGCTAACCCGAACATCACGAACTACGATTTGACATTACAACCACGGGTTGCGTCACATAATTACGTCACCAACACATGATAATCTATTAAAGCCCCCAGATTCTTCTCCACCTGATCAACCACTCTCACATATCCTTCATCTTT
>JASGCC010001208.1:0-41093 GCA_030067915.1 Hydractinia echinata | reverse complement strand
TCCTGGGTGGTACTCTTTCTTTGTAGTACATTCCACTAAACGGGCCGAGCTGGGATTACGGGAAATCGCGGGTTTTCGTTCCGGAGATAAACTGTTTATTTCACGTACTCATCAAAATGAAATTATTTTTGAAAACTACAAGCTCTGGTTTTAGTGGTGAAAAAATTTTTAAAAATCGCTCGGGAAATGAGGTTAACTCCTGCTTTATTTCTTTGTATACATTCGACTATACGGGCGACGGGATTTACGGGGAGAGTCGCGGGTTTTCGGTTGCCGGCGATTAAACTGCTCTTCATCGGCGTCTCATCAAAAATGAAAATATTTTTTGAAAACACAATTCTCACTGGTTTTAAGTGGTGAAAAAATAATTTTAAAAATCGTTCGCAAATGAGTTTACTCCCTGGGGTACTTTTTATGTATTACATTCCACTAAACGGCGAGCCGGGATTACGGGAAATCGCGGGGTTTTTCGGTTTTCCGGAGATGTAAAAACTGTTTCATTTCACGTTCTCATCAAAATGAAAATATTTTTTGAAAACTTACAAGTCTCATGGGTTTTAGTGTGAGAAAAATATTTAAAAATCGCTCGGGAAAGATTAACTACTGCTATACTTTCTTTGTATACATTCGACATATACGGCGAGCCGGGATTTACGGGAAATCGCGGGTTTCGGTTGCCGGCGATTAAACGCTTTCATTCGGCTGTCTCTCAAAAATGAAAATCATTTTTGAAAACTACATTCTCATGGGTTTTAGTGGTTGAAAAAATAATTTTAAAAATCGTCGGAAATGAGTTTACTCCCTGGGTACTTTCTTTGTATACATTTCCACTAAACGGGCCGGACCGGATTTACGGAAATCAGCGGGTTTTCGGTTTCCGGAGATTAAACTGGTTTCATTTGGCGTCTCAATCAAAAATGAAAATATTTTGAAAACTACAAGTCTCATGGGTTTTTAGTGGGAAAAATAATTTAAAAAATCGTTCGGGAAATGAGTTTACTCCTGCTTACTTTCTTTGTATACATTCGACTATACGGGCCGAGTCCCGGGATTTACGGGAAATCGCGGGTTTTCGGTTGCCGGCGATTAAACTGCTTTCATTCGGCGTCTCATCAAAATGAAAATATTTTTGAAAACTACAAGTCTCATGGGTTTTAAGTGGTGAAAAAATAATTTTAAAAATCGTTCGGGAAATGAGTTTACTGCCTGCTTACTTTCTTTGTATACATTCGACTATACGGGCCGATCCGGGATTTACGGGAAATCGTGGGTTTTCGGTTGCCGGCGATTAAACTGCTTTCATTCGGCGTCTCATCAAAAATGAAAATATTTTTGAAAACTACAAGTCTCATGGGTTTTAGTGGTGAAAAAATAATTTTAAAAATCGTTCGGGAAATGAGTTTACTCCCTGCTTACTTTCTTTGTATACATTCGACTATACGGGCCGAGTCCGGGATTTACGGGAAATCGCGGGTTTTCGGTTGCCGGCGATTAAACTGCTTTCATTCGGCGTCTCATCAAAATGAAAATATTTTTGAAAACTACAAGTCTCATGGGTTTTAGTGGTGAAAAAATAATTTTAAAAATCGCTCGGGAAATGAGTTAACTCCCTGCTTACTTTCTTTGTATACATTCGACTATACGGGCCGAGCCGGGATTTACGGGAAATCGCGGGATTTCGGTTGCCGGCGATTAAACTGCTTTCATTCGGCTTCTCATCAAAAATGAAAACATTTTTGAAAACTACAATTCTTATGGGTTTTAGTGGTGAAAAAATAATTTTAAAAATCGTACGGGAAATGAGTTTACTCCCTGGGTACTTTCTTTGTATACATTCCACTAAACGGGCCGAGACCGGGATTTACGGGAAATCGCGGGTTTTCGGTTTCCGGAGATTAAACTGGTTTCATTTGGCGTCTCATCAAAAATGAAAATATTTTTGAAAACTGCAAGTCTCATGGGTTTTAGTGGTGAAAAAATAATTTTAAAAATCTTTCGGGAATTGAGTTTACTCCCTGGTTACTTTCTTTGTATACATTCGACTATACGGGCCGAGTCCGGGATTTACGGGAAATCGCGGGTTTTCGGTTGCCGGCGATTAAACTGCTTTCATTCGGCGTCTCATCAAAATGAAAATATTTTTGAAAACTACAAGTCTCATGGGTTTTAGTGGTGAAAAAATAATTTTAAAAATTGTTCGGGAAATGAGTTTACTGCCTGATACTTTCTTTGTATACATTCGACTATACGGGCCGATCCCGGGATTTACGGGAAATCGTGGGTTTTCGGTTGCCGGCGATTAAACTGCTTTCATTCGGCGTCTCATCAAAAATGAAAATATTTTTGAAAACTACAAGTCTCATGGGTTTTAGTGGTGAAAAAATAATTTTAAAAATCGTTCGGGAAATGAGTTTACTCCCTGCTTACTTTCTTTGTATACATTCGACTATACGGGATTTACGGGAAATCGCGGGTTTTCGGTTGCCGGCGATTAAACTGCTTTCATTCGGCGTCTCATCAAAAATGAAAATATTTTTGAAAACTACAAGTCTCATGGGTTTTAGTGGTGAAAAAATAATTTTAAAAATTGTTCGGGAAATGAGTTTACTGCCTGCTTACTTTCTTTGTATACATTCGACTATACGGGCCGATCCGGGATTTACGGGAAATCGCGGGTTTTCGGTTGCCGGCGATTAAACTGCTTTCATTCGGCGTCTCATCAAAAATGAAAATATTTTTGAAAACTACAAGTCTCATGGGTTTTAGTGGTGAAAAAATAATTTTAAAAATCGTTCGGGAAATGAGTTTACTCCCTGCTACTTTCTTTGTATACATTCGACTATACGGGCCGAGCCGGGATTTACGGGAAATCGCGGGTTTTCGGTTGCCGGCGATTAAACTGCTTTCATTCGGCGTCTCATCAAAAATGAAAATATTTTTGAAAACTACAATTCTCATGGGTTTTAGTGGTGAAAAAATAATTTTAAAAATCGTTCGGGAAATGAGTTTACTCCCTGGTTACTTTCTTTGTATACATTCGACTATACGGGCCGAGCCGGGATTTACGGGAAATCGCGGGTTTTCGGTTTCCGGAGATTAAACTGGTTTCATTCGGCGTCTCATCAAAAATGAAAATATTTTTGAAAACTACAAGTCTCATGGGTTTTAGTGGTGAAAAAATAATTTTAAAAATCGTTCGGGAAATGAGTTTACTCCCTGCTTACTTTCTTTGTATACATTCGACTATACGGGCCGATCCCGGGATTTACGGGAAATCGCGGGTTTTCGGTTGCCGGCGATTAAACTGCTTTCATTCGGCGTCTCATCAAAAATGAAAATATTTTTGAAAACTACAAGTCTCATGGGTTTTAGTGGTGAAAAAATAATTTTAAAAATCGTTCGGGAAATGAGTTTACTCCCTGGGTACTTTCTTTGTATACATTCGACTATACGGGCCGAGCCGGATTTACGGGAAATCGCGGGTTTTCGGTTGCCGGCGATTAAACTGCTTTCATTCGGCGTCTCATCAAAAATGAAAATATTTTTGAAAACTACAAGTCTCATGGGTTTTAGTGGTGAAAAAATAATTTTAAAAATCGTTCGGGAAATGAGTTTACTCCCTGCTTACTTTCTTTGTATACATTCGACTATACGGCCGAGCCGGGATTTACGGGAAATCGCGGGTTTTCGGTTGCCGGCGATTAAACTGCTTTCATTCGGCGTCTCATCAAAAATGAAAATATTTTGAAAACTACAAGTCTCATGGGTTTTAGTGGTGAAAAAATAATTTTAAAAATCGTTCGGGAAATGAGTTTACTCCCTGCTTACTTTCTTTGTATACATTCGACTATACGGGCCGAGCCGGGATTTACGGGAAATCGCGGGTTTTCGGTTGCCGGCGATTAAACTGCTTTCATTCGGCGTCTCATCAAAAATGAAAATATTTTTGAAAACTACAAGTCTCATGGGTTTTAGTGGTGAAAAAATAATTTTAAAAATCGTTCGGGAAATGAGTTTACTCCCTGGTTACTTTCTTTGTATACATTCGACTATACGGCGGCCGGATTTACGGGAAATCGCGGGTTTTCGGTTGCCGGCGATTAAACTGCTTTCATTCGGCGTCTCATCAAAAATGAAAATATTTTTGAAAACTACAAGTCTCATGGGTTTTAGTGGTGAAAAAATAATTTTAAAAATCGTTCGGGAAATGAGTTTACTCCCTGCTTACTTTCTTTGTATACATTCGACTATACGGGCCGATCCGGGATTTACGGGAAATCGCGGGTTTTCGGTTGCCGGCGATTAAACTGCTTTCATTCGGCGTCTCATCAAAAATGAAAATATTTTTGAAAACTACAAGTCTCATGGGTTTTAGTGGTGAAAAAATAATTTTAAAAATCGTTCGGGAAATGAGTTTACTCCCTGGGTACTTTCTTTGTATACATTCCACTATACGGGCCGAGCCGGGATTTACGGGAAATCGCGGGTTTTCGGTTGCCGGCGATTAAACTGCTTTCATTCGGCGTCTCATCAAAAATGAAAATATTTTTGAAAACTACAAGTCTCATGGGTTTTAGTGGTGAAAAAATAATTTTAAAAATCGTTCGGGAAATGAGTTTACTCCCTGCTTACTTTCTTTGTATACATTCGACTATACGGGCCGAGCCGGGATTTACGGGAAATCGCGGGTTTTCGGTTGCCGGCGATTAAACTGCTTTCATTCGGCGTCTCATCAAAAATGAAAATATTTTTGAAAACTACAAGTCTCATGGGTTTTAGTGGTGAAAAAATAATTTTAAAAATCGTTCGGGAAATGAGTTTACTCCCTGCTTACTTTCTTTGTATACATTCGACTATACGGGCCGAGCCGGGATTTACGGGAAATCGCGGGTTTTCGGTTTCCGGCGATTAAACTGCTTTCATTCGGCGTCTCATCAAAAATGAAAATATTTTTGAAAACTACAAGTCTCATGGGTTTTAGTGGTGAAAAAATAATTTTAAAAATCGTTCGGGAAATGAGTTTACTCCCTGCTTACTTTCTTTGTATACATTCGACTATACGGGCCGAGTCCGGGATTTACGGGAAATCGCGGGTTTTCGGTTGCCGGCGATTAAACTGCTTTCATTCGGCGTCTCATCAAAAATGAAAATATTTTTGAAAACTACAAGTCTCATGGGTTTTAGTGGTGAAAAAATAATTTTAAAAATCGTTCGGGAAATGAGTTTACTCCCTGGTACTTTCTTTGTATACATTCGACTATACGGGCCGATCCCGGGATTTACGGGAAATCGCGGGTTTTCGGTTGCCGGCGATTAAACTGCTTTCATTCGGCGTCTCATCAAAAATGAAAATATTTTTGAAAACTACAAGTCTCATGGGTTTTAGTGGTGAAAAAATAATTTTAAAAATCGTTCGGGAAATGAGTTTACTCCCTGCTTACTTTCTTTGTATACATTCGACTATACGGGCCGAGCCGGGATTTACGGGAAATCGCGGGTTTTCGGTTGCCGGCGATTAAACTGCTTTCATTCGGCGTCTCATCAAAAATGAAAATATTTTTGAAAACTACAAGTCTCATGGGTTTTAGTGGTGAAAAAATAATTTTAAAAATCGTTCGGGAAATGAGTTTACTCCCTGCTTACTTTCTTTGTATACATTCGACTATACGGGCCGAGCCGGGATTTACGGGAAATCGCGGGTTTTCGGTTGCCGGCGATTAAACTGCTTTCATTCGGCGTCTCATCAAAAATGAAAATATTTTTGAAAACTACAAGTCTCATGGGTTTTAGTGGTGAAAAAATAATTTTAAAAATCGTTCGGGAAATGAGTTTACTCCCTGGGTTACTTTCTTTGTATACATTCCACTATACGGGCCGAGCCCGGGATTTACGGGAAATCGCGGGTTTTCGGTTGCCGGCGATTAAACTGGTTTCATTCGGCGTCTCATCAAAAATGAAAATATTTTTGAAAACTACAAGTCTCATGGGTTTTAGTGGTGAAAAAATAATTTTAAAAATCGTTCGGGAAATGAGTTTACTCCCTGGTTACTTTCTTTGTATACATTCGACTATACGGGCCGAGCCGGGATTTACGGGAAATCGCGGGTTTTCGGTTGCCGGCGATTAAACTGCTTTCATTCGGCGTCTCATCAAAAATGAAAATATTTTTGAAAACTACAAGTCTCATGGGTTTTAGTGGTGAAAAAATAATTTTAAAAATCGTTCGGGAAATGAGTTTACTCCCTGCTTACTTTCTTTGTATACATTCGACTATACGGGCCGATCCGGGATTTACGGGAAATCGCGGGTTTTCGGTTGCCGGCGATTAAACTGCTTTCATTCGGCGTCTCATCAAAAATGAAAATATTTTTGAAAACTACAAGTCTCATGGGTTTTAGTGGTGAAAAAATAATTTTAAAAATCGTTCGGGAAATGAGTTTACTCCCTGCTTACTTTCTTTGTATACATTCGACTATACGGGCCGAGCCGGGATTTACGGGAAATCGCGGGTTTTCGGTTGCCGGCGATTAAACTGCTTTCATTCGGCGTCTCATCAAAAATGAAAATATTTTTGAAAACTACAAGTCTCATGGGTTTTAGTGGTGAAAAAATAATTTTAAAAATCGTTCGGGAAATGAGTTTACTCCCTGCTTACTTTCTTTGTATACATTCGACTATACGGGCCGATCCCGGGATTTACGGGAAATCGCGGGTTTTCGGTTGCCGGCGATTAAACTGCTTTCATTCGGCGTCTCATCAAAAATGAAAATATTTTTGAAAACTACAAGTCTCATGGGTTTTAGTGGTGAAAAAATAATTTTAAAAATCGTTCGGGAAATGAGTTTACTCCCTGCTTACTTTCTTTGTATACATTCGACTATACGGGCCGGGATTTACGGGAAATCGCGGGTTTTCGGTTGCCGGCGATTAAACTGCTTTCATTCGGCGTCTCATCAAAAATGAAAATATTTTTGAAAACTACAAGTCTCATGGGTTTTAGTGGTGAAAAAATAATTTTAAAAATCGTTCGGGAAATGAGTTTACTCCCTGCTTACTTTCTTTGTATACATTCGACTATACGGGCCGAGCCGGGATTTACGGGAAATCGCGGGTTTTCGGTTGCCGGCGATTAAACTGCTTTCATTCGGCGTCTCATCAAAAATGAAAATATTTTTGAAAACTACAAGTCTCATGGGTTTTAGTGGTGAAAAAATAATTTTAAAAATCGTTCGGGAAATGAGTTTACTCCCTGCTTACTTTCTTTGTATACATTCGACTATACGGGCCGATCCCGGGATTTACGGGAAATCGCGGGTTTTCGGTTGCCGGCGATTAAACTGCTTTCATTCGGCGTCTCATCAAAAATGAAAATATTTTTGAAAACTACAAGTCTCATGGGTTTTAGTGGTGAAAAAATAATTTTAAAAATCGTTCGGGAAATGAGTTTACTCCCTGGGTACTTTCTTTGTATACATTCGACTATACGGGCCGAGCCGGGATTTACGGGAAATCGCGGGTTTTCGGTTGCCGGCGATTAAACTGCTTTCATTCGGCGTCTCATCAAAAATGAAAATATTTTTGAAAACTACAAGTCTCATGGGTTTTAGTGGTGAAAAAATAATTTTAAAAATCGTTCGGGAAATGAGTTTACTCCCTGCTTACTTTCTTTGTATACATTCGACTATACGGGCCGAGCCGGGATTTACGGGAAATCGCGGGTTTTCGGTTGCCGGCGATTAAACTGCTTTCATTCGGCGTCTCATCAAAAATGAAAATATTTTTGAAAACTACAAGTCTCATGGGTTTTAGTGGTGAAAAAATAATTTTAAAAATCGTTCGGGAAATGAGTTTACTCCCTGGGTACTTTCTTTGTATACATTCCACTATACGGGCCGAGCCGGGATTTACGGGAAATCGCGGGTTTTCGGTTTCCGGAGATTAAACTGGTTTCATTCGGCGTCTCATCAAAAATGAAAATATTTTTGAAAACTGCAAGTCTCATGGGTTTTAGTGGTGAAAAAATAATTTTAAAAATCGTTCGGGAAATGAGTTTACTCCCTGGTTACTTTCTTTGTATACATTCGACTATACGGGCCGAGCCGGGATTTACGGGAAATCGCGGGTTTTCGGTTGCCGGCGATTAAACTGCTTTCATTCGGCGTCTCATCAAAAATGAAAATATTTTTGAAAACTACAAGTCTCATGGGTTTTAGTGGTGAAAAAATAATTTTAAAAATCGTTCGGGAAATGAGTTTACTCCCTGCTTACTTTCTTTGTATACATTCGACTATACGGGCCGATCCGGGATTTACGGGAAATCGCGGGTTTTCGGTTGCCGGCGATTAAACTGCTTTCATTCGGCGTCTCATCAAAAATGAAAATATTTTTGAAAACTACAAGTCTCATGGGTTTTAGTGGTGAAAAAATAATTTTAAAAATCGTTCGGGAAATGAGTTTACTCCCTGCTTACTTTCTTTGTATACATTCGACTATACGGGCCGAGCCGGGATTTACGGGAAATCGCGGGTTTTCGGTTGCCGGCGATTAAACTGCTTTCATTCGGCGTCTCATCAAAAATGAAAATATTTTTGAAAACTACAAGTCTCATGGGTTTTAGTGGTGAAAAAATAATTTTAAAAATCGTTCGGGAAATGAGTTTACTCCCTGCTTACTTTCTTTGTATACATTCGACTATACGGGCCGATCCGGGATTTACGGGAAATCGCGGGTTTTCGGTTGCCGGCGATTAAACTGCTTTCATTCGGCGTCTCATCAAAAATGAAAATATTTTTGAAAACTACAAGTCTCATGGGTTTTAGTGGTGAAAAAATAATTTTAAAAATCGTTCGGGAAATGAGTTTACTCCCTGCTTACTTTCTTTGTATACATTCGACTATACGGGGGGATTTACGGGAAATCGCGGGTTTTCGGTTGCCGGCGATTAAACTGCTTTCATTCGGCGTCTCATCAAAAATGAAAATATTTTTGAAAACTACAAGTCTCATGGGTTTTAGTGGTGAAAAAATAATTTTAAAAATCGTTCGGGAAATGAGTTTACTCCCTGCTTACTTTCTTTGTATACATTCGACTATACGGGCCGGGATTTACGGGAAATCGCGGGTTTTCGGTTGCCGGCGATTAAACTGCTTTCATTCGGCGTCTCATCAAAAATGAAAATATTTTTGAAAACTACAAGTCTCATGGGTTTTAGTGGTGAAAAAATAATTTTAAAAATCGTTCGGGAAATGAGTTTACTCCCTGCTTACTTTCTTTGTATACATTCGACTATACGGGCCGAGCCGGGATTTACGGGAAATCGCGGGTTTTCGGTTGCCGGCGATTAAACTGCTTTCATTCGGCGTCTCATCAAAAATGAAAATATTTTTGAAAACTACAAGTCTCATGGGTTTTAGTGGTGAAAAAATAATTTTAAAAATCGTTCGGGAAATGAGTTTACTCCCTGCTTACTTTCTTTGTATACATTCGACTATACGGGCCGAGCCGGGATTTACGGGAAATCGCGGGTTTTCGGTTGCCGGCGATTAAACTGCTTTCATTCGGCGTCTCATCAAAAATGAAAATATTTTTGAAAACTACAAGTCTCATGGGTTTTAGTGGTGAAAAAATAATTTTAAAAATCGTTCGGGAAATGAGTTTACTCCCTGCTTACTTTCTTTGTATACATTCGACTATACGGGCCGAGCCGGGATTTACGGGAAATCGCGGGTTTTCGGTTGCCGGCGATTAAACTGCTTTCATTCGGCGTCTCATCAAAAATGAAAATATTTTTGAAAACTACAAGTCTCATGGGTTTTAGTGGTGAAAAAATAATTTTAAAAATCGTTCGGGAAATGAGTTTACTCCCTGCTTACTTTCTTTGTATACATTCGACTATACGGGCCGAGCCGGGATTTACGGGAAATCGCGGGTTTTCGGTTGCCGGCGATTAAACTGCTTTCATTCGGCGTCTCATCAAAAATGAAAATATTTTTGAAAACTACAAGTCTCATGGGTTTTAGTGGTGAAAAAATAATTTTAAAAATCGTTCGGGAAATGAGTTTACTCCCTGCTTACTTTCTTTGTATACATTCGACTATACGGGCCGAGCCGGGATTTACGGGAAATCGCGGGTTTTCGGTTGCCGGCGATTAAACTGCTTTCATTCGGCGTCTCATCAAAAATGAAAATATTTTTGAAAACTACAAGTCTCATGGGTTTTAGTGGTGAAAAAATAATTTTAAAAATCGTTCGGGAAATGAGTTTACTCCCTGCTTACTTTCTTTGTATACATTCGACTATACGGGCCGAGCCGGGATTTACGGGAAATCGCGGGTTTTCGGTTGCCGGCGATTAAACTGCTTTCATTCGGCGTCTCATCAAAAATGAAAATATTTTTGAAAACTACAAGTCTCATGGGTTTTAGTGGTGAAAAAATAATTTTAAAAATCGTTCGGGAAATGAGTTTACTCCCTGCTTACTTTCTTTGTATACATTCGACTATACGGGCCGAGCCGGGATTTACGGGAAATCGCGGGTTTTCGGTTGCCGGCGATTAAACTGCTTTCATTCGGCGTCTCATCAAAAATGAAAATATTTTTGAAAACTACAAGTCTCATGGGTTTTAGTGGTGAAAAAATAATTTTAAAAATCGTTCGGGAAATGAGTTTACTCCCTGCTTACTTTCTTTGTATACATTCGACTATACGGGCCGAGCCGGGATTTACGGGAAATCGCGGGTTTTCGGTTGCCGGCGATTAAACTGCTTTCATTCGGCGTCTCATCAAAAATGAAAATATTTTTGAAAACTACAAGTCTCATGGGTTTTAGTGGTGAAAAAATAATTTTAAAAATCGTTCGGGAAATGAGTTTACTCCCTGCTTACTTTCTTTGTATACATTCGACTATACGGGCCGAGCCGGGATTTACGGGAAATCGCGGGTTTTCGGTTGCCGGCGATTAAACTGCTTTCATTCGGCGTCTCATCAAAAATGAAAATATTTTTGAAAACTACAAGTCTCATGGGTTTTAGTGGTGAAAAAATAATTTTAAAAATCGTTCGGGAAATGAGTTTACTCCCTGCTTACTTTCTTTGTATACATTCGACTATACGGGCCGATCCGGGATTTACGGGAAATCGCGGGTTTTCGGTTGCCGGCGATTAAACTGCTTTCATTCGGCGTCTCATCAAAAATGAAAATATTTTTGAAAACTACAAGTCTCATGGGTTTTAGTGGTGAAAAAATAATTTTAAAAATCGTTCGGGAAATGAGTTTACTCCCTGCTTACTTTCTTTGTATACATTCGACTATACGGGCCGAGCCGGGATTTACGGGAAATCGCGGGTTTTCGGTTGCCGGCGATTAAACTGCTTTCATTCGGCGTCTCATCAAAAATGAAAATATTTTTGAAAACTACAAGTCTCATGGGTTTTAGTGGTGAAAAAATAATTTTAAAAATCGTTCGGGAAATGAGTTTACTCCCTGCTTACTTTCTTTGTATACATTCGACTATACGGCCGAGCCGGGATTTACGGGAAATCGCGGGTTTTCGGTTGCCGGCGATTAAACTGCTTTCATTCGGCGTCTCATCAAAAATGAAAATATTTTTGAAAACTACAAGTCTCATGGGTTTTAGTGGTGAAAAAATAATTTTAAAAATCGTTCGGGAAATGAGTTTACTCCCTGCTTACTTTCTTTGTATACATTCGACTATACGGGCCGAGCCGGGATTTACGGGAAATCGCGGGTTTTCGGTTGCCGGCGATTAAACTGCTTTCATTCGGCGTCTCATCAAAAATGAAAATATTTTTGAAAACTACAAGTCTCATGGGTTTTAGTGGTGAAAAAATAATTTTAAAAATCGTTCGGGAAATGAGTTTACTCCCTGCTTACTTTCTTTGTATACATTCGACTATACGGGCCGAGCCGGGATTTACGGGAAATCGCGGGTTTTCGGTTGCCGGCGATTAAACTGCTTTCATTCGGCGTCTCATCAAAAATGAAAATATTTTTGAAAACTACAAGTCTCATGGGTTTTAGTGGTGAAAAAATAATTTTAAAAATCGTTCGGGAAATGAGTTTACTCCCTGCTTACTTTCTTTGTATACATTCGACTATACGGGCCGAGCCGGGATTTACGGGAAATCGCGGGTTTTCGGTTGCCGGCGATTAAACTGCTTTCATTCGGCGTCTCATCAAAAATGAAAATATTTTTGAAAACTACAAGTCTCATGGGTTTTAGTGGTGAAAAAATAATTTTAAAAATCGTTCGGGAAATGAGTTTACTCCCTGCTTACTTTCTTTGTATACATTCGACTATACGGGCCGATCCGGGATTTACGGGAAATCGCGGGTTTTCGGTTGCCGGCGATTAAACTGCTTTCATTCGGCGTCTCATCAAAAATGAAAATATTTTTGAAAACTACAAGTCTCATGGGTTTTAGTGGTGAAAAAATAATTTTAAAAATCGTTCGGGAAATGAGTTTACTCCCTGCTTACTTTCTTTGTATACATTCGACTATACGGGCCGGGATTTACGGGAAATCGCGGGTTTTCGGTTGCCGGCGATTAAACTGCTTTCATTCGGCGTCTCATCAAAAATGAAAATATTTTTGAAAACTACAAGTCTCATGGGTTTTAGTGGTGAAAAAATAATTTTAAAAATCGTTCGGGAAATGAGTTTACTCCCTGCTTACTTTCTTTGTATACATTCGACTATACGGCCGACCGGGATTTACGGGAAATCGCGGGTTTTCGGTTGCCGGCGATTAAACTGCTTTCATTCGGCGTCTCATCAAAAATGAAAATATTTTTGAAAACTACAAGTCTCATGGGTTTTAGTGGTGAAAAAATAATTTTAAAAATCGTTCGGGAAATGAGTTTACTCCCTGCTTACTTTCTTTGTATACATTCGACTATACGGGGCCGGGATTTACGGGAAATCGCGGGTTTTCGGTTGCCGGCGATTAAACTGCTTTCATTCGGCGTCTCATCAAAAATGAAAATATTTTTGAAAACTACAAGTCTCATGGGTTTTAGTGGTGAAAAAATAATTTTAAAAATCGTTCGGGAAATGAGTTTACTCCCTGCTTACTTTCTTTGTATACATTCGACTATACGGGCCGAGTCCGGGATTTACGGGAAATCGCGGGTTTTCGGTTGCCGGCGATTAAACTGCTTTCATTCGGCGTCTCATCAAAAATGAAAATATTTTTGAAAACTACAAGTCTCATGGGTTTTAGTGGTGAAAAAATAATTTTAAAAATCGTTCGGGAAATGAGTTTACTCCCTGCTTACTTTCTTTGTATACATTCGACTATACGGGGATTTACGGGAAATCGCGGGTTTTCGGTTGCCGGCGATTAAACTGCTTTCATTCGGCGTCTCATCAAAAATGAAAATATTTTTGAAAACTACAAGTCTCATGGGTTTTAGTGGTGAAAAAATAATTTTAAAAATCGTTCGGGAAATGAGTTTACTCCCTGCTTACTTTCTTTGTATACATTCCACTATACGGGCCGAGCCGGGATTTACGGGAAATCGCGGGTTTTCGGTTGCCGGCGATTAAACTGCTTTCATTCGGCGTCTCATCAAAAATGAAAATATTTTTGAAAACTACAAGTCTCATGGGTTTTAGTGGTGAAAAAATAATTTTAAAAATCGTTCGGGAAATGAGTTTACTCCCTGCTTACTTTCTTTGTATACATTCGACTATACGGGCCGAGCCGGGATTTACGGGAAATCGCGGGTTTTCGGTTGCCGGCGATTAAACTGCTTTCATTCGGCGTCTCATCAAAAATGAAAATATTTTTGAAAACTACAAGTCTCATGGGTTTTAGTGGTGAAAAAATAATTTTAAAAATCGTTCGGGAAATGAGTTTACTCCCTGCTTACTTTCTTTGTATACATTCGACTATACGGGCCGAGCCGGGATTTACGGGAAATCGCGGGTTTTCGGTTGCCGGCGATTAAACTGCTTTCATTCGGCGTCTCATCAAAAATGAAAATATTTTTGAAAACTACAAGTCTCATGGGTTTTAGTGGTGAAAAAATAATTTTAAAAATCGTTCGGGAAATGAGTTTACTCCCTGCTTACTTTCTTTGTATACATTCGACTATACGGGCCGAGCCGGGATTTACGGGAAATCGCGGGTTTTCGGTTGCCGGCGATTAAACTGCTTTCATTCGGCGTCTCATCAAAAATGAAAATATTTTTGAAAACTACAAGTCTCATGGGTTTTAGTGGTGAAAAAATAATTTTAAAAATCGTTCGGGAAATGAGTTTACTCCCTGCTTACTTTCTTTGTATACATTCGACTATACGGGCCGATCCGGGATTTACGGGAAATCGCGGGTTTTCGGTTGCCGGCGATTAAACTGCTTTCATTCGGCGTCTCATCAAAAATGAAAATATTTTTGAAAACTACAAGTCTCATGGGTTTTAGTGGTGAAAAAATAATTTTAAAAATCGTTCGGGAAATGAGTTTACTCCCTGCTTACTTTCTTTGTATACATTCGACTATACGGGCCGACCGGGATTTACGGGAAATCGCGGGTTTTCGGTTGCCGGCGATTAAACTGCTTTCATTCGGCGTCTCATCAAAAATGAAAATATTTTTGAAAACTACAAGTCTCATGGGTTTTAGTGGTGAAAAAATAATTTTAAAAATCGTTCGGGAAATGAGTTTACTCCCTGCTTACTTTCTTTGTATACATTCGACTATACGGCGAGCCGGATTTACGGGAAATCGCGGGTTTTCGGTTGCCGGCGATTAAACTGCTTTCATTCGGCGTCTCATCAAAAATGAAAATATTTTTGAAAACTACAAGTCTCATGGGTTTTAGTGGTGAAAAAATAATTTTAAAAATCGTTCGGGAAATGAGTTTACTCCCTGCTTACTTTCTTTGTATACATTCGACTATACGGGCCGAGCCGGATTTACGGGAAATCGCGGGTTTTCGGTTGCCGGCGATTAAACTGCTTTCATTCGGCGTCTCATCAAAAATGAAAATATTTTTGAAAACTACAAGTCTCATGGGTTTTAGTGGTGAAAAAATAATTTTAAAAATCGTTCGGGAAATGAGTTTACTCCCTGCTTACTTTCTTTGTATACATTCGACTATACGGCCGACCGGGATTTACGGGAAATCGCGGGTTTTCGGTTGCCGGCGATTAAACTGCTTTCATTCGGCGTCTCATCAAAAATGAAAATATTTTTGAAAACTACAAGTCTCATGGGTTTTAGTGGTGAAAAAATAATTTTAAAAATCGTTCGGGAAATGAGTTTACTCCCTGCTTACTTTCTTTGTATACATTCGACTATACGGGCCGAGCCGGGATTTACGGGAAATCGCGGGTTTTCGGTTGCCGGCGATTAAACTGCTTTCATTCGGCGTCTCATCAAAAATGAAAATATTTTTGAAAACTACAAGTCTCATGGGTTTTAGTGGTGAAAAAATAATTTTAAAAATCGTTCGGGAAATGAGTTTACTCCCTGCTTACTTTCTTTGTATACATTCGACTATACGGGGGATTTACGGGAAATCGCGGGTTTTCGGTTGCCGGCGATTAAACTGCTTTCATTCGGCGTCTCATCAAAAATGAAAATATTTTTGAAAACTACAAGTCTCATGGGTTTTAGTGGTGAAAAAATAATTTTAAAAATCGTTCGGGAAATGAGTTTACTCCCTGCTTACTTTCTTTGTATACATTCGACTATACGGGCCGATCCGGGATTTACGGGAAATCGCGGGTTTTCGGTTGCCGGCGATTAAACTGCTTTCATTCGGCGTCTCATCAAAAATGAAAATATTTTTGAAAACTACAAGTCTCATGGGTTTTAGTGGTGAAAAAATAATTTTAAAAATCGTTCGGGAAATGAGTTTACTCCCTGCTTACTTTCTTTGTATACATTCGACTATACGGCCGACCGGGATTTACGGGAAATCGCGGGTTTTCGGTTGCCGGCGATTAAACTGCTTTCATTCGGCGTCTCATCAAAAATGAAAATATTTTTTGAAAACTACAAGTCTCATGGGTTTTAGTGGTGAAAAAATAATTTTAAAAATCGTTCGGGAAATGAGTTTACTCCCTGCTTACTTTCTTTGTATACATTCGACTATACGGGGATTTACGGGAAATCGCGGGTTTTCGGTTGCCGGCGATTAAACTGCTTTCATTCGGCGTCTCATCAAAAATGAAAATATTTTTGAAAACTACAAGTCTCATGGGTTTTAGTGGTGAAAAAATAATTTTAAAAATCGTTCGGGAAATGAGTTTACTCCCTGCTTACTTTCTTTGTATACATTCGACTATACGGGCGACCGGATTTACGGGAAATCGCGGGTTTTCGGTTGCCGGCGATTAAACTGCTTTCATTCGGCGTCTCATCAAAAATGAAAATATTTTTGAAAACTACAAGTCTCATGGGTTTTAGTGGTGAAAAAATAATTTTAAAAATCGTTCGGGAAATGAGTTTACTCCCTGCTTACTTTCTTTGTATACATTCGACTATACGGCCGAGCCGGATTTACGGGAAATCGCGGGTTTTCGGTTGCCGGCGATTAAACTGCTTTCATTCGGCGTCTCATCAAAAATGAAAATATTTTTGAAAACTACAAGTCTCATGGGTTTTAGTGGTGAAAAAATAATTTTAAAAATCGTTCGGGAAATGAGTTTACTCCCTGCTTACTTTCTTTGTATACATTCGACTATACGGGCCGGGATTTACGGGAAATCGCGGGTTTTCGGTTGCCGGCGATTAAACTGCTTTCATTCGGCGTCTCATCAAAAATGAAAATATTTTTGAAAACTACAAGTCTCATGGGTTTTAGTGGTGAAAAAATAATTTTAAAAATCGTTCGGGAAATGAGTTTACTCCCTGCTTACTTTCTTTGTATACATTCGACTATACGGGCCGAGCCGGGATTTACGGGAAATCGCGGGTTTTCGGTTGCCGGCGATTAAACTGCTTTCATTCGGCGTCTCATCAAAAATGAAAATATTTTTGAAAACTACAAGTCTCATGGGTTTTAGTGGTGAAAAAATAATTTTAAAAATCGTTCGGGAAATGAGTTTACTCCCTGCTTACTTTCTTTGTATACATTCGACTATACGGGCGAGCCGGATTTACGGGAAATCGCGGGTTTTCGGTTGCCGGCGATTAAACTGCTTTCATTCGGCGTCTCATCAAAAATGAAAATATTTTTGAAAACTACAAGTCTCATGGGTTTTAGTGGTGAAAAAATAATTTTAAAAATCGTTCGGGAAATGAGTTTACTCCCTGCTTACTTTCTTTGTATACATTCGACTATACGGGCCGAGCCGGGATTTACGGGAAATCGCGGGTTTTCGGTTGCCGGCGATTAAACTGCTTTCATTCGGCGTCTCATCAAAAATGAAAATATTTTTGAAAACTACAAGTCTCATGGGTTTTAGTGGTGAAAAAATAATTTTAAAAATCGTTCGGGAAATGAGTTTACTCCCTGCTTACTTTCTTTGTATACATTCGACTATACGGGCCGAGCCGGGATTTACGGGAAATCGCGGGTTTTCGGTTGCCGGCGATTAAACTGCTTTCATTCGGCGTCTCATCAAAAATGAAAATATTTTTGAAAACTACAAGTCTCATGGGTTTTAGTGGTGAAAAAATAATTTTAAAAATCGTTCGGGAAATGAGTTTACTCCCTGCTTACTTTCTTTGTATACATTCGACTATACGGGCCGGGATTTACGGGAAATCGCGGGTTTTCGGTTGCCGGCGATTAAACTGCTTTCATTCGGCGTCTCATCAAAAATGAAAATATTTTTGAAAACTACAAGTCTCATGGGTTTTAGTGGTGAAAAAATAATTTTAAAAATCGTTCGGGAAATGAGTTTACTCCCTGCTTACTTTCTTTGTATACATTCGACTATACGGGCCGAGCCGGGATTTACGGGAAATCGCGGGTTTTCGGTTGCCGGCGATTAAACTGCTTTCATTCGGCGTCTCATCAAAAATGAAAATATTTTTGAAAACTACAAGTCTCATGGGTTTTAGTGGTGAAAAAATAATTTTAAAAATCGTTCGGGAAATGAGTTTACTCCCTGCTTACTTTCTTTGTATACATTCGACTATACGGGCGAGCCGGGATTTACGGGAAATCGCGGGTTTTCGGTTGCCGGCGATTAAACTGCTTTCATTCGGCGTCTCATCAAAAATGAAAATATTTTTGAAAACTACAAGTCTCATGGGTTTTAGTGGTGAAAAAATAATTTTAAAAATCGTTCGGGAAATGAGTTTACTCCCTGCTTACTTTCTTTGTATACATTCGACTATACGGGCCGATCCGGATTTACGGGAAATCGCGGGTTTTCGGTTGCCGGCGATTAAACTGCTTTCATTCGGCGTCTCATCAAAAATGAAAATATTTTTGAAAACTACAAGTCTCATGGGTTTTAGTGGTGAAAAAATAATTTTAAAAATCGTTCGGGAAATGAGTTTACTCCCTGCTTACTTTCTTTGTATACATTCGACTATACGGGGGATTTACGGGAAATCGCGGGTTTTCGGTTGCCGGCGATTAAACTGCTTTCATTCGGCGTCTCATCAAAAATGAAAATATTTTTGAAAACTACAAGTCTCATGGGTTTTAGTGGTGAAAAAATAATTTTAAAAATCGTTCGGGAAATGAGTTTACTCCCTGCTTACTTTCTTTGTATACATTCGACTATACGGGCGACCGGATTTACGGGAAATCGCGGGTTTTCGGTTGCCGGCGATTAAACTGCTTTCATTCGGCGTCTCATCAAAAATGAAAATATTTTTGAAAACTACAAGTCTCATGGGTTTTAGTGGTGAAAAAATAATTTTAAAAATCGTTCGGGAAATGAGTTTACTCCCTGCTTACTTTCTTTGTATACATTCGACTATACGGGGGATTTACGGGAAATCGCGGGTTTTCGGTTGCCGGCGATTAAACTGCTTTCATTCGGCGTCTCATCAAAAATGAAAATATTTTTGAAAACTACAAGTCTCATGGGTTTTAGTGGTGAAAAAATAATTTTAAAAATCGTTCGGGAAATGAGTTTACTCCCTGGGTACTTTCTTTGTATACATTCGACTATACGGGCCGAGCCGGGATTTACGGGAAATCGCGGGTTTTCGGTTGCCGGCGATTAAACTGCTTTCATTCGGCGTCTCATCAAAAATGAAAATATTTTTGAAAACTACAAGTCTCATGGGTTTTAGTGGTGAAAAAATAATTTTAAAAATCGTTCGGGAAATGAGTTTACTCCCTGCTTACTTTCTTTGTATACATTCGACTATACGGGGGGATTTACGGGAAATCGCGGGTTTTCGGTTGCCGGCGATTAAACTGCTTTCATTCGGCGTCTCATCAAAAATGAAAATATTTTTGAAAACTACAAGTCTCATGGGTTTTAGTGGTGAAAAAATAATTTTAAAAATCGTTCGGGAAATGAGTTTACTCCCTGCTTACTTTCTTTGTATACATTCGACTATACGGGCCGAGCCGGGATTTACGGGAAATCGCGGGTTTTCGGTTGCCGGCGATTAAACTGCTTTCATTCGGCGTCTCATCAAAAATGAAAATATTTTTGAAAACTACAAGTCTCATGGGTTTTAGTGGTGAAAAAATAATTTTAAAAATCGTTCGGGAAATGAGTTTACTCCCTGCTTACTTTCTTTGTATACATTCGACTATACGGGCCGAGCCGGGATTTACGGGAAATCGCGGGTTTTCGGTTGCCGGCGATTAAACTGCTTTCATTCGGCGTCTCATCAAAAATGAAAATATTTTTGAAAACTACAAGTCTCATGGGTTTTAGTGGTGAAAAAATAATTTTAAAAATCGTTCGGGAAATGAGTTTACTCCCTGCTTACTTTCTTTGTATACATTCGACTATACGGGCCGAGCCGGGATTTACGGGAAATCGCGGGTTTTCGGTTGCCGGCGATTAAACTGCTTTCATTCGGCGTCTCATCAAAAATGAAAATATTTTTGAAAACTACAAGTCTCATGGGTTTTAGTGGTGAAAAAATAATTTTAAAAATCGTTCGGGAAATGAGTTTACTCCCTGCGTACTTTCTTTGTATACATTCGACTATACGGCCGAGCCGGATTTACGGGAAATCGCGGGTTTTCGGTTGCCGGCGATTAAACTGCTTTCATTCGGCGTCTCATCAAAAATGAAAATATTTTTGAAAACTACAAGTCTCATGGGTTTTAGTGGTGAAAAAATAATTTTAAAAATCGTTCGGGAAATGAGTTTACTCCCTGCTTACTTTCTTTGTATACATTCGACTATACGGCCGACCGGATTTACGGGAAATCGCGGGTTTTCGGTTGCCGGCGATTAAACTGCTTTCATTCGGCGTCTCATCAAAAATGAAAATATTTTTGAAAACTACAAGTCTCATGGGTTTTAGTGGTGAAAAAATAATTTTAAAAATCGTTCGGGAAATGAGTTTACTCCCTGCTTACTTTCTTTGTATACATTCGACTATACGGCCGAGCCGGATTTACGGGAAATCGCGGGTTTTCGGTTGCCGGCGATTAAACTGCTTTCATTCGGCGTCTCATCAAAAATGAAAATATTTTTGAAAACTACAAGTCTCATGGGTTTTAGTGGTGAAAAAATAATTTTAAAAATCGTTCGGGAAATGAGTTTACTCCCTGCTTACTTTCTTTGTATACATTCGACTATACGGGCCGAGCCGGGATTTACGGGAAATCGCGGGTTTTCGGTTGCCGGCGATTAAACTGCTTTCATTCGGCGTCTCATCAAAAATGAAAATATTTTTGAAAACTACAAGTCTCATGGGTTTTAGTGGTGAAAAAATAATTTTAAAAATCGTTCGGGAAATGAGTTTACTCCCTGCTTACTTTCTTTGTATACATTCGACTATACGGCCGACCGGGATTTACGGGAAATCGCGGGTTTTCGGTTGCCGGCGATTAAACTGCTTTCATTCGGCGTCTCATCAAAAATGAAAATATTTTTGAAAACTACAAGTCTCATGGGTTTTAGTGGTGAAAAAATAATTTTAAAAATCGTTCGGGAAATGAGTTTACTCCCTGCTTACTTTCTTTGTATACATTCGACTATACGGGCGAGCCGGGATTTACGGGAAATCGCGGGTTTTCGGTTGCCGGCGATTAAACTGCTTTCATTCGGCGTCTCATCAAAAATGAAAATATTTTTGAAAACTACAAGTCTCATGGGTTTTAGTGGTGAAAAAATAATTTTAAAAATCGTTCGGGAAATGAGTTTACTCCCTGCTTACTTTCTTTGTATACATTCGACTATACGGGCCGAGCCGGGATTTACGGGAAATCGCGGGTTTTCGGTTGCCGGCGATTAAACTGCTTTCATTCGGCGTCTCATCAAAAATGAAAATATTTTTGAAAACTACAAGTCTCATGGGTTTTAGTGGTGAAAAAATAATTTTAAAAATCGTTCGGGAAATGAGTTTACTCCCTGCTTACTTTCTTTGTATACATTCGACTATACGGCCGATCCGGGATTTACGGGAAATCGCGGGTTTTCGGTTGCCGGCGATTAAACTGCTTTCATTCGGCGTCTCATCAAAAATGAAAATATTTTTGAAAACTACAAGTCTCATGGGTTTTAGTGGTGAAAAAATAATTTTAAAAATCGTTCGGGAAATGAGTTTACTCCCTGCTTACTTTCTTTGTATACATTCGACTATACGGGCCGGCCGGATTTACGGGAAATCGCGGGTTTTCGGTTGCCGGCGATTAAACTGCTTTCATTCGGCGTCTCATCAAAAATGAAAATATTTTTGAAAACTACAAGTCTCATGGGTTTTAGTGGTGAAAAAATAATTTTAAAAATCGTTCGGGAAATGAGTTTACTCCCTGCTTACTTTCTTTGTATACATTCGACTATACGGGGGATTTACGGGAAATCGCGGGTTTTCGGTTGCCGGCGATTAAACTGCTTTCATTCGGCGTCTCATCAAAAATGAAAATATTTTTGAAAACTACAAGTCTCATGGGTTTTAGTGGTGAAAAAATAATTTTAAAAATCGTTCGGGAAATGAGTTTACTCCCTGCTTACTTTCTTTGTATACATTCGACTATACGGGCCGAGCCGGGATTTACGGGAAATCGCGGGTTTTCGGTTGCCGGCGATTAAACTGCTTTCATTCGGCGTCTCATCAAAAATGAAAATATTTTTGAAAACTACAAGTCTCATGGGTTTTAGTGGTGAAAAAATAATTTTAAAAATCGTTCGGGAAATGAGTTTACTCCCTGCTTACTTTCTTTGTATACATTCGACTATACGGGCCGAGCCGGGATTTACGGGAAATCGCGGGTTTTCGGTTGCCGGCGATTAAACTGCTTTCATTCGGCGTCTCATCAAAAATGAAAATATTTTTGAAAACTACAAGTCTCATGGGTTTTAGTGGTGAAAAAATAATTTTAAAAATCGTTCGGGAAATGAGTTTACTCCCTGCTTACTTTCTTTGTATACATTCGACTATACGGGCCGCCGGGATTTACGGGAAATCGCGGGTTTTCGGTTGCCGGCGATTAAACTGCTTTCATTCGGCGTCTCATCAAAAATGAAAATATTTTTGAAAACTACAAGTCTCATGGGTTTTAGTGGTGAAAAAATAATTTTAAAAATCGTTCGGGAAATGAGTTTACTCCCTGCTTACTTTCTTTGTATACATTCGACTATACGGGCCGAGCCGGGATTTACGGGAAATCGCGGGTTTTCGGTTGCCGGCGATTAAACTGCTTTCATTCGGCGTCTCATCAAAAATGAAAATATTTTTGAAAACTACAAGTCTCATGGGTTTTAGTGGTGAAAAAATAATTTTAAAAATCGTTCGGGAAATGAGTTTACTCCCTGCTTACTTTCTTTGTATACATTCGACTATACGGGCGACCGGATTTACGGGAAATCGCGGGTTTTCGGTTGCCGGCGATTAAACTGCTTTCATTCGGCGTCTCATCAAAAATGAAAATATTTTTGAAAACTACAAGTCTCATGGGTTTTAGTGGTGAAAAAATAATTTTAAAAATCGTTCGGGAAATGAGTTTACTCCCTGCTTACTTTCTTTGTATACATTCGACTATACGGGCCGAGCCGGGATTTACGGGAAATCGCGGGTTTTCGGTTGCCGGCGATTAAACTGCTTTCATTCGGCGTCTCATCAAAAATGAAAATATTTTTGAAAACTACAAGTCTCATGGGTTTTAGTGGTGAAAAAATAATTTTAAAAATCGTTCGGGAAATGAGTTTACTCCCTGGGTACTTTCTTTGTATACATTCGACTATACGGGCCGAGCCGGGATTTACGGGAAATCGCGGGTTTTCGGTTGCCGGCGATTAAACTGCTTTCATTCGGCGTCTCATCAAAAATGAAAATATTTTTGAAAACTACAAGTCTCATGGGTTTTAGTGGTGAAAAAATAATTTTAAAAATCGTTCGGGAAATGAGTTTACTCCCTGCTTACTTTCTTTGTATACATTCGACTATACGGGCCGAGCCGGGATTTACGGGAAATCGCGGGTTTTCGGTTGCCGGCGATTAAACTGCTTTCATTCGGCGTCTCATCAAAAATGAAAATATTTTTGAAAACTACAAGTCTCATGGGTTTTAGTGGTGAAAAAATAATTTTAAAAATCGTTCGGGAAATGAGTTTACTCCCTGCTTACTTTCTTTGTATACATTCGACTATACGGGCCGAGCCGGGATTTACGGGAAATCGCGGGTTTTCGGTTGCCGGCGATTAAACTGCTTTCATTCGGCGTCTCATCAAAAATGAAAATATTTTTGAAAACTACAAGTCTCATGGGTTTTAGTGGTGAAAAAATAATTTTAAAAATCGTTCGGGAAATGAGTTTACTCCCTGCTTACTTTCTTTGTATACATTCGACTATACGGGCCGATCCGGATTTACGGGAAATCGCGGGTTTTCGGTTGCCGGCGATTAAACTGCTTTCATTCGGCGTCTCATCAAAAATGAAAATATTTTTGAAAACTACAAGTCTCATGGGTTTTAGTGGTGAAAAAATAATTTTAAAAATCGTTCGGGAAATGAGTTTACTCCCTGCTTACTTTCTTTGTATACATTCGACTATACGGGGATTTACGGGAAATCGCGGGTTTTCGGTTGCCGGCGATTAAACTGCTTTCATTCGGCGTCTCATCAAAAATGAAAATATTTTTGAAAACTACAAGTCTCATGGGTTTTAGTGGTGAAAAAATAATTTTAAAAATCGTTCGGGAAATGAGTTTACTCCCTGCTTACTTTCTTTGTATACATTCGACTATACGGGCCGATCCGGGATTTACGGGAAATCGCGGGTTTTCGGTTGCCGGCGATTAAACTGCTTTCATTCGGCGTCTCATCAAAAATGAAAATATTTTTGAAAACTACAAGTCTCATGGGTTTTAGTGGTGAAAAAATAATTTTAAAAATCGTTCGGGAAATGAGTTTACTCCCTGCTTACTTTCTTTGTATACATTCGACTATACGGGCCGAGCCGGGATTTACGGGAAATCGCGGGTTTTCGGTTGCCGGCGATTAAACTGCTTTCATTCGGCGTCTCATCAAAAATGAAAATATTTTTGAAAACTACAAGTCTCATGGGTTTTAGTGGTGAAAAAATAATTTTAAAAATCGTTCGGGAAATGAGTTTACTCCCTGCTTACTTTCTTTGTATACATTCGACTATACGGGCCGAGCCGGGATTTACGGGAAATCGCGGGTTTTCGGTTGCCGGCGATTAAACTGCTTTCATTCGGCGTCTCATCAAAAATGAAAATATTTTTGAAAACTACAAGTCTCATGGGTTTTAGTGGTGAAAAAATAATTTTAAAAATCGTTCGGGAAATGAGTTTACTCCCTGCTTACTTTCTTTGTATACATTCGACTATACGGCCGAGCCGGGATTTACGGGAAATCGCGGGTTTTCGGTTGCCGGCGATTAAACTGCTTTCATTCGGCGTCTCATCAAAAATGAAAATATTTTTTGAAAACTACAAGTCTCATGGGTTTTAGTGGTGAAAAAATAATTTTAAAAATCGTTCGGGAAATGAGTTTACTCCCTGCTTACTTTCTTTGTATACATTCGACTATACGGGCCGAGCCGGGATTTACGGGAAATCGCGGGTTTTCGGTTGCCGGCGATTAAACTGCTTTCATTCGGCGTCTCATCAAAAATGAAAATATTTTTGAAAACTACAAGTCTCATGGGTTTTAGTGGTGAAAAAATAATTTTAAAAATCGTTCGGGAAATGAGTTTACTCCCTGCTTACTTTCTTTGTATACATTCGACTATACGGGCCGATCCGGGATTTACGGGAAATCGCGGGTTTTCGGTTGCCGGCGATTAAACTGCTTTCATTCGGCGTCTCATCAAAAATGAAAATATTTTTGAAAACTACAAGTCTCATGGGTTTTAGTGGTGAAAAAATAATTTTAAAAATCGTTCGGGAAATGAGTTTACTCCCTGCTTACTTTCTTTGTATACATTCGACTATACGGGCCGAGCCGGGATTTACGGGAAATCGCGGGTTTTCGGTTGCCGGCGATTAAACTGCTTTCATTCGGCGTCTCATCAAAAATGAAAATATTTTTGAAAACTACAAGTCTCATGGGTTTTAGTGGTGAAAAAATAATTTTAAAAATCGTTCGGGAAATGAGTTTACTCCCTGCTTACTTTCTTTGTATACATTCGACTATACGGGGGATTTACGGGAAATCGCGGGTTTTCGGTTGCCGGCGATTAAACTGCTTTCATTCGGCGTCTCATCAAAAATGAAAATATTTTTGAAAACTACAAGTCTCATGGGTTTTAGTGGTGAAAAAATAATTTTAAAAATCGTTCGGGAAATGAGTTTACTCCCTGCTTACTTTCTTTGTATACATTCGACTATACGGCCGAGCCGGATTTACGGGAAATCGCGGGTTTTCGGTTGCCGGCGATTAAACTGCTTTCATTCGGCGTCTCATCAAAAATGAAAATATTTTTGAAAACTACAAGTCTCATGGGTTTTAGTGGTGAAAAAATAATTTTAAAAATCGTTCGGGAAATGAGTTTACTCCCTGCTTACTTTCTTTGTATACATTCGACTATACGGGCCGAGCCGGGATTTACGGGAAATCGCGGGTTTTCGGTTGCCGGCGATTAAACTGCTTTCATTCGGCGTCTCATCAAAAATGAAAATATTTTTGAAAACTACAAGTCTCATGGGTTTTAGTGGTGAAAAAATAATTTTAAAAATCGTTCGGGAAATGAGTTTACTCCCTGCTTACTTTCTTTGTATACATTCGACTATACGGGCGAGCCGGGATTTACGGGAAATCGCGGGTTTTCGGTTGCCGGCGATTAAACTGCTTTCATTCGGCGTCTCATCAAAAATGAAAATATTTTTGAAAACTACAAGTCTCATGGGTTTTAGTGGTGAAAAAATAATTTTAAAAATCGTTCGGGAAATGAGTTTACTCCCTGCTTACTTTCTTTGTATACATTCGACTATACGGCCGAGCCGGGATTTACGGGAAATCGCGGGTTTTCGGTTGCCGGCGATTAAACTGCTTTCATTCGGCGTCTCATCAAAAATGAAAATATTTTTGAAAACTACAAGTCTCATGGGTTTTAGTGGTGAAAAAATAATTTTAAAAATCGTTCGGGAAATGAGTTTACTCCCTGCTTACTTTCTTTGTATACATTCGACTATACGGGCCGAGCCGGGATTTACGGGAAATCGCGGGTTTTCGGTTGCCGGCGATTAAACTGCTTTCATTCGGCGTCTCATCAAAAATGAAAATATTTTTGAAAACTACAAGTCTCATGGGTTTTAGTGGTGAAAAAATAATTTTAAAAATCGTTCGGGAAATGAGTTTACTCCCTGCTTACTTTCTTTGTATACATTCGACTATACGGGCCGAGCCGGGATTTACGGGAAATCGCGGGTTTTCGGTTGCCGGCGATTAAACTGCTTTCATTCGGCGTCTCATCAAAAATGAAAATATTTTTGAAAACTACAAGTCTCATGGGTTTTAGTGGTGAAAAAATAATTTTAAAAATCGTTCGGGAAATGAGTTTACTCCCTGCTTACTTTCTTTGTATACATTCGACTATACGGGCCGATCCGGGATTTACGGGAAATCGCGGGTTTTCGGTTGCCGGCGATTAAACTGCTTTCATTCGGCGTCTCATCAAAAATGAAAATATTTTTGAAAACTACAAGTCTCATGGGTTTTAGTGGTGAAAAAATAATTTTAAAAATCGTTCGGGAAATGAGTTTACTCCCTGCTTACTTTCTTTGTATACATTCGACTATACGGCGGCCGGATTTACGGGAAATCGCGGGTTTTCGGTTGCCGGCGATTAAACTGCTTTCATTCGGCGTCTCATCAAAAATGAAAATATTTTTGAAAACTACAAGTCTCATGGGTTTTAGTGGTGAAAAAATAATTTTAAAAATCGTTCGGGAAATGAGTTTACTCCCTGCTTACTTTCTTTGTATACATTCGACTATACGGCCGAGCCGGGATTTACGGGAAATCGCGGGTTTTCGGTTGCCGGCGATTAAACTGCTTTCATTCGGCGTCTCATCAAAAATGAAAATATTTTTGAAAACTACAAGTCTCATGGGTTTTAGTGGTGAAAAAATAATTTTAAAAATCGTTCGGGAAATGAGTTTACTCCCTGCTTACTTTCTTTGTATACATTCGACTATACGGGATTTACGGGAAATCGCGGGTTTTCGGTTGCCGGCGATTAAACTGCTTTCATTCGGCGTCTCATCAAAAATGAAAATATTTTTGAAAACTACAAGTCTCATGGGTTTTAGTGGTGAAAAAATAATTTTAAAAATCGTTCGGGAAATGAGTTTACTCCCTGCTTACTTTCTTTGTATACATTCGACTATACGGGCCGAGCCGGGATTTACGGGAAATCGCGGGTTTTCGGTTGCCGGCGATTAAACTGCTTTCATTCGGCGTCTCATCAAAAATGAAAATATTTTTGAAAACTACAAGTCTCATGGGTTTTAGTGGTGAAAAAATAATTTTAAAAATCGTTCGGGAAATGAGTTTACTCCCTGCTTACTTTCTTTGTATACATTCGACTATACGGGCCGAGCCGGGATTTACGGGAAATCGCGGGTTTTCGGTTGCCGGCGATTAAACTGCTTTCATTCGGCGTCTCATCAAAAATGAAAATATTTTTGAAAACTACAAGTCTCATGGGTTTTAGTGGTGAAAAAATAATTTTAAAAATCGTTCGGGAAATGAGTTTACTCCCTGCTTACTTTCTTTGTATACATTCGACTATACGGGCCGATCCGGGATTTACGGGAAATCGCGGGTTTTCGGTTGCCGGCGATTAAACTGCTTTCATTCGGCGTCTCATCAAAAATGAAAATATTTTTGAAAACTACAAGTCTCATGGGTTTTAGTGGTGAAAAAATAATTTTAAAAATCGTTCGGGAAATGAGTTTACTCCCTGCTTACTTTCTTTGTATACATTCGACTATACGGGATTTACGGGAAATCGCGGGTTTTCGGTTGCCGGCGATTAAACTGCTTTCATTCGGCGTCTCATCAAAAATGAAAATATTTTTGAAAACTACAAGTCTCATGGGTTTTAGTGGTGAAAAAATAATTTTAAAAATCGTTCGGGAAATGAGTTTACTCCCTGGTTACTTTCTTTGTATACATTCGACTATACGGGCCGAGCCGGGATTTACGGGAAATCGCGGGTTTTCGGTTGCCGGCGATTAAACTGCTTTCATTCGGCGTCTCATCAAAAATGAAAATATTTTTGAAAACTACAAGTCTCATGGGTTTTAGTGGTGAAAAAATAATTTTAAAAATCGTTCGGGAAATGAGTTTACTCCCTGCTTACTTTCTTTGTATACATTCGACTATACGGCGACCGGATTTACGGGAAATCGCGGGTTTTCGGTTGCCGGCGATTAAACTGCTTTCATTCGGCGTCTCATCAAAAATGAAAATATTTTTGAAAACTACAAGTCTCATGGGTTTTAGTGGTGAAAAAATAATTTTAAAAATCGTTCGGGAAATGAGTTTACTCCCTGCTTACTTTCTTTGTATACATTCGACTATACGGCCGAGCCGGGATTTACGGGAAATCGCGGGTTTTCGGTTGCCGGCGATTAAACTGCTTTCATTCGGCGTCTCATCAAAAATGAAAATATTTTTGAAAACTACAAGTCTCATGGGTTTTAGTGGTGAAAAAATAATTTTAAAAATCGTTCGGGAAATGAGTTTACTCCCTGCTTACTTTCTTTGTATACATTCGACTATACGGGCCGAGCCGGGATTTACGGGAAATCGCGGGTTTTCGGTTGCCGGCGATTAAACTGCTTTCATTCGGCGTCTCATCAAAAATGAAAATATTTTTGAAAACTACAAGTCTCATGGGTTTTAGTGGTGAAAAAATAATTTTAAAAATCGTTCGGGAAATGAGTTTACTCCCTGCTTACTTTCTTTGTATACATTCGACTATACGGGCCGACCGGGATTTACGGGAAATCGCGGGTTTTCGGTTGCCGGCGATTAAACTGCTTTCATTCGGCGTCTCATCAAAAATGAAAATATTTTTGAAAACTACAAGTCTCATGGGTTTTAGTGGTGAAAAAATAATTTTAAAAATCGTTCGGGAAATGAGTTTACTCCCTGCTTACTTTCTTTGTATACATTCGACTATACGGGCGATCCGGATTTACGGGAAATCGCGGGTTTTCGGTTGCCGGCGATTAAACTGCTTTCATTCGGCGTCTCATCAAAAATGAAAATATTTTTGAAAACTACAAGTCTCATGGGTTTTAGTGGTGAAAAAATAATTTTAAAAATCGTTCGGGAAATGAGTTTACTCCCTGCTTACTTTCTTTGTATACATTCGACTATACGGGCCGGGATTTACGGGAAATCGCGGGTTTTCGGTTGCCGGCGATTAAACTGCTTTCATTCGGCGTCTCATCAAAAATGAAAATATTTTTGAAAACTACAAGTCTCATGGGTTTTAGTGGTGAAAAAATAATTTTAAAAATCGTTCGGGAAATGAGTTTACTCCCTGCTTACTTTCTTTGTATACATTCGACTATACGGGCCGATCCCGGGATTTACGGGAAATCGCGGGTTTTCGGTTGCCGGCGATTAAACTGCTTTCATTCGGCGTCTCATCAAAAATGAAAATATTTTTGAAAACTACAAGTCTCATGGGTTTTAGTGGTGAAAAAATAATTTTAAAAATCGTTCGGGAAATGAGTTTACTCCCTGCTTACTTTCTTTGTATACATTCGACTATACGGGATTTACGGGAAATCGCGGGTTTTCGGTTGCCGGCGATTAAACTGCTTTCATTCGGCGTCTCATCAAAAATGAAAATATTTTTGAAAACTACAAGTCTCATGGGTTTTAGTGGTGAAAAAATAATTTTAAAAATCGTTCGGGAAATGAGTTTACTCCCTGGTTACTTTCTTTGTATACATTCGACTATACGGGCCGAGTCCGGGATTTACGGGAAATCGCGGGTTTTCGGTTGCCGGCGATTAAACTGCTTTCATTCGGCGTCTCATCAAAATGAAAATATTTTTGAAAACTACAAGTCTCATGGGTTTTAGTGGTGAAAAAATAATTTTAAAAATCGTTCGGGAAATGAGTTTACTGCCTGCTTACTTTCTTTGTATACATTCGACTATACGGGCCGATCCGGGATTTACGGGAAATCGCGGGTTTTCGGTTGCCGGCGATTAAACTGCTTTCATTCGGCGTCTCATCAAAAATGAAAATATTTTTGAAAACTACAAGTCTCATGGGTTTTAGTGGTGAAAAAATAATTTTAAAAATCGTTCGGGAAATGAGTTTACTCCCTGCTTACTTTCTTTGTATACATTCGACTATACGGGATTTACGGGAAATCGCGGGTTTTCGGTTGCCGGCGATTAAACTGCTTTCATTCGGCGTCTCATCAAAAATGAAAATATTTTTGAAAACTACAAGTCTCATGGGTTTTAGTGGTGAAAAAATAATTTTAAAAATCGTTCGGGAAATGAGTTTACTCCCTGCTTACTTTCTTTGTATACATTCGACTATACGGGCCGATCCGGGATTTACGGGAAATCGCGGGTTTTCGGTTGCCGGCGATTAAACTGCTTTCATTCGGCGTCTCATCAAAAATGAAAATATTTTTGAAAACTACAATTCTCATGGGTTTTAGTGGTGAAAAAATAATTTTAAAAATCGTTCGGGAAATGAGTTTACTGCCTGCTTACTTTCTTTGTATACATTCGACTATACGGGCCGAGCCGGGATTTACGGGAAATCGCGGGTTTTCGGTTGCCGGCGATTAAACTGCTTTCATTCGGCGTCTCATCAAAAATGAAAATATTTTTGAAAACTACAAGTCTCATGGGTTTTAGTGGTGAAAAAATAATTTTAAAAATCGTTCGGGAAATGAGTTTACTCCCTGGTTACTTTCTTTGTATACATTCGACTATACGGGCCGATCCGGGATTTACGGGAAATCGCGGGTTTTCGGTTGCCGGCGATTAAACTGCTTTCATTCGGCGTCTCATCAAAAATGAAAATATTTTTGAAAACTACAAGTCTCATGGGTTTTAGTGGTGAAAAAATAATTTTAAAAATCGTTCGGGAAATGAGTTTACTCCCTGCTTACTTTCTTTGTATACATTCGACTATACGGGCCGGGATTTACGGGAAATCGCGGGTTTTCGGTTGCCGGCGATTAAACTGCTTTCATTCGGCGTCTCATCAAAAATGAAAATATTTTTGAAAACTACAAGTCTCATGGGTTTTAGTGGTGAAAAAATAATTTTAAAAATCGTTCGGGAAATGAGTTTACTCCCTGCTTACTTTCTTTGTATACATTCGACTATACGGGCCGATCCGGGATTTACGGGAAATCGCGGGTTTTCGGTTGCCGGCGATTAAACTGCTTTCATTCGGCGTCTCATCAAAAATGAAAATATTTTTGAAAACTACAAGTCTCATGGGTTTTAGTGGTGAAAAAATAATTTTAAAAATCGTTCGGGAAATGAGTTTACTCCCTGCTTACTTTCTTTGTATACATTCGACTATACGGGATTTACGGGAAATCGCGGGTTTTCGGTTGCCGGCGATTAAACTGCTTTCATTCGGCGTCTCATCAAAAATGAAAATATTTTTGAAAACTACAAGTCTCATGGGTTTTAGTGGTGAAAAAATAATTTTAAAAATCGTTCGGGAAATGAGTTTACTCCCTGGTTACTTTCTTTGTATACATTCGACTATACGGGCCGATCCGGGATTTACGGGAAATCGCGGGTTTTCGGTTGCCGGCGATTAAACTGCTTTCATTCGGCGTCTCATCAAAAATGAAAATATTTTTGAAAACTACAAGTCTCATGGGTTTTAGTGGTGAAAAAATAATTTTAAAAATCGTTCGGGAAATGAGTTTACTCCCTGCTTACTTTCTTTGTATACATTCGACTATACGGCGACCGGATTTACGGGAAATCGCGGGTTTTCGGTTGCCGGCGATTAAACTGCTTTCATTCGGCGTCTCATCAAAAATGAAAATATTTTTGAAAACTACAAGTCTCATGGGTTTTAGTGGTGAAAAAATAATTTTAAAAATCGTTCGGGAAATGAGTTTACTCCCTGCTTACTTTCTTTGTATACATTCGACTATACGGGCCGAGTCCGGGATTTACGGGAAATCGCGGGTTTTCGGTTGCCGGCGATTAAACTGCTTTCATTCGGCGTCTCATCAAAAATGAAAATATTTTTGAAAACTACAAGTCTCATGGGTTTTAGTGGTGAAAAAATAATTTTAAAAATCGTTCGGGAAATGAGTTTACTCCCTGCTTACTTTCTTTGTATACATTCGACTATACGGGCCGATCCGGATTTACGGGAAATCGCGGGTTTTCGGTTGCCGGCGATTAAACTGCTTTCATTCGGCGTCTCATCAAAAATGAAAATATTTTTGAAAACTACAAGTCTCATGGGTTTTAGTGGTGAAAAAATAATTTTAAAAATCGTTCGGGAAATGAGTTTACTCCCTGCTTACTTTCTTTGTATACATTCGACTATACGGGATTTACGGGAAATCGCGGGTTTTCGGTTGCCGGCGATTAAACTGCTTTCATTCGGCGTCTCATCAAAAATGAAAATATTTTTGAAAACTACAAGTCTCATGGGTTTTAGTGGTGAAAAAATAATTTTAAAAATCGTTCGGGAAATGAGTTTACTCCCTGGCTTACTTTCTTTGTATACATTCGACTATACGGGCCGAGTCCGGATTTACGGGAAATCGCGGGTTTTCGGTTGCCGGCGATTAAACTGCTTTCATTCGGCGTCTCATCAAAAATGAAAATATTTTTGAAAACTACAAGTCTCATGGGTTTTAGTGGTGAAAAAATAATTTTAAAAATCGTTCGGGAAATGAGTTTACTCCCTGCTTACTTTCTTTGTATACATTCGACTATACGGGCCGAGCCGGATTTACGGGAAATCGCGGGTTTTCGGTTTCCGGAGATTAAACTGCTTTCATTCGGCGTCTCATCAAAAATGAAAATATTTTTGAAAACTACAAGTCTCATGGGTTTTAGTGGTGAAAAAATAATTTTAAAAATCGTTCGGGAAATGAGTTTACTCCCTGCTTACTTTCTTTGTATACATTCGACTATACGGGCCGATCCCGGGATTTACGGGAAATCGCGGGTTTTCGGTTGCCGGCGATTAAACTGCTTTCATTCGGCGTTTCATCAAAAATAAAAATATTTTTGAAAACTACAAGTCTCATGGGTTTTAGTGGTGAAAAAATAATTTTAAAAATCGTTCGGGAAATGAGTTTACTCCCTGGTTACTTTCTTTGTATACATTCGACTATACGGGATTTACGGGAAATCGCGGGTTTTCGGTTGCCGGCGATTAAACTGCTTTCATTCGGCGTCTCATCAAAAATGAAAATATTTTTGAAAACTACAAGTCTCATGGGTTTTAGTGGTGAAAAATAATTTTAAAAATCGTTCGGGAAATGAGTTTACTCCCTGCTTACTTTCTTTGTATACATTCGACTATACGGGCGATCCGGGATTTACGGGAAATCGCGGGTTTTCGGTTGCCGGCGATTAAACTGCTTTCATTCGGCGTCTCATCAAAAATGAAAATATTTTTGAAAACTACAAGTCTCATGGGTTTTAGTGGTGAAAAAATAATTTTAAAAATCGTTCGGGAAATGAGTTTACTCCCTGCTTACTTTCTTTGTATACATTCGACTATACGGCCGAGCCGGATTTACGGGAAATCGCGGGTTTTCGGTTGCCGGCGATTAAACTGCTTTCATTCGGCGTCTCATCAAAAATGAAAATATTTTTGAAAACTACAAGTCTCATGGGTTTTAGTGGTGAAAAAATAATTTTAAAAATCGTTCGGGAAATGAGTTTACTCCCTGGTTACTTTCTTTGTATACATTCGACTATACGGGCCGAGTCCGGGATTTACGGGAAATCGCGGGTTTTCGGTTGCCGGCGATTAAACTGCTTTCATTCGGCGTCTCATCAAAAATGAAAATATTTTTGAAAACTACAAGTCTCATGGGTTTTAGTGGTGAAAAAATAATTTTAAAAATCGTTCGGGAAATGAGTTTACTCCCTGCTTACTTTCTTTGTATACATTCGACTATACGGGATTTACGGGAAATCGCGGGTTTTCGGTTGCCGGCGATTAAACTGCTTTCATTCGGCGTCTCATCAAAAATGAAAATATTTTTGAAAACTACAAGTCTCATGGGTTTTAGTGGTGAAAAAATAATTTTAAAAATCGTTCGGGAAATGAGTTTACTCCCTGCTTACTTTCTTTGTATACATTCGACTATACGGGCCCGGGATTTACGGGAAATCGCGGGTTTTCGGTTGCCGGCGATTAAACTGCTTTCATTCGGCGTCTCATCAAAAATGAAAATATTTTTGAAAACTACAAGTCTCATGGGTTTTAGTGGTGAAAAAATAATTTTAAAAATCGTTCGGGAAATGAGTTTACTCCCTGCTTACTTTCTTTGTATACATTCGACTATACGGGATTTACGGGAAATCGCGGGTTTTCGGTTGCCGGCGATTAAACTGCTTTCATTCGGCGTCTCATCAAAAATGAAAATATTTTTGAAAACTACAAGTCTCATGGGTTTTAGTGGTGAAAAAATAATTTTAAAAATCGTTCGGGAAATGAGTTTACTCCCTGCTTACTTTCTTTGTATACATTCGACTATACGGCGGCCGGGATTTACGGGAAATCGCGGGTTTTCGGTTGCCGGCGATTAAACTGCTTTCATTCGGCGTCTCATCAAAAATGAAAATATTTTTGAAAACTACAAGTCTCATGGGTTTTAGTGGTGAAAAAATAATTTTAAAAATCGTTCGGGAAATGAGTTTACTGCCTGCTTACTTTCTTTGTATACATTCGACTATACGGGCCGAGCCGGGATTTACGGGAAATCGCGGGTTTTCGGTTGCCGGCGATTAAACTGCTTTCATTCGGCGTCTCATCAAAAATGAAAATATTTTTGAAAACTACAAGTCTCATGGGTTTTAGTGGTGAAAAAATAATTTTAAAAATCTTTCGGGAAATGAGTTTACTCCCTGGTTACTTTCTTTGTATACATTCGACTATACGGCCGGGATTTACGAGAAATCGCGGGTTTTCGGTTGCCGGCGATTAAACCGCTTTCATTCGGCGTCTCATCAAAATGAAAATATTTTTCAAAACTACAATTCTCATGGGTTTTAGTGGTGAAAAAATAATTTTAAAAATCGTTCGCGAAATGAGTTTACTGCCTGCTTACTTTCTTTTTATACATTCCACTAAACGGGTCGAGCACGGGATTTACGGGAAATCGCGGGTTTTCGGTTTCTGGAGATTAAACTGGTTTCATTTGGCGTCTCATCAAAAATGAAAATATTTTTGAAAACTGCAAGTCTCATGGGTTTTAGTGGTGATAAAAAAATTTTAAAAATCTTTCGGGAAATGAGTTTACTCCCTGGTTACTTTCTTTGTATACATTCGACTATACGGGATTTACGGGAAATCGCGCGTTTTCGGTTGCCGGCGATTAAACTGCTTTCATTCGGCGTCTCATCAAAAATGAAAATATTTTTGAAAACTACAAGTCTCATGGGTTTTAGTGGTGAAAAAATAATTTTAAAAATCGTTCGCGAAATGAGTTTACTGCCTGCTTACTTTCTTTTTATACATTCCACTAAACGGGCCGAGCACGGGATTTACGGGAAATCGCGGGTTTTCGGTTTCTGGAGATTAAACTGGTTTTTTTTTTTTTTTTTTTTTTTTTTTTTATTTCACATTATTTATTGTCGAAAATACAATAAAAATAGTCATATTTAAAAAAAAACTGACTAATTAAAATCGACTTCATGTAACTAACAAATATAAATTAAAAATAATAAATAAACTAAAAAGAATTTAACCTCAAAAGGTGATCTTATTTCTATATGTATCCTAAATTGTGAATATACAATCTACAAAGACGACACTGACAAGTTAAGCCTTTCCATTTTTTTAGACAACTTACAAATGTTGAAATGCATGGCGCTTCTTGAATAGATTTTGGTAGAGTTGCCCATAGCTGCGGTCCTCTGAAGGTTACAGTTTCCAAGCCATATTTTACAGTTTGTGCTCTACCTCGAAAAAACTCTGAATTAATACGATTCGAGTACCTATTTTTGTTAAGAATAAATACTTCGGACATAATATCAGGATTGGTATTATTTTTGACTTTATATAATTCTTTTAATAAAATAATCAAATTACGGTGATGTACACTAACAGTTCCAGTTTTATCCAATAGGTCTTGAAATGAAGAGTTATAATCATTAGTTATTACACGAAGGGCTCTACTATGGATTCTATTGATGGAATTGTTAGTAGTACGGTTACAAAACATCCAAAGTAAAGGACAGTAACCAAACTGAGATAAAATAAAAGAATTTAATATGAGATATAATTTTTGTTGATCCATATACGGTGATAATCTAACAAGAGCATTTAATTTATTGCTTGCTTTCTTGCACAAATCTTTAACGTGTTTGCTAAAAGTCAACATATTATCTATTGTAATACCAAGAAGTTTTTCCTCCGAAGAGCATTGCACAGCTGTTCCATTGATATTAACTTGTAGAAAACATTGTGTGTTGCTACCGAAAAACATAAAATGACACTTCCTTTCATTCAGTTGTAAGCAGTTTAACCTAAACCATGTTGAGACAGTTCTCATCTCATTTTCAAGCTCGTACAAAATATTTTCCTCAGAGTTTCCTATAACATAAATCGTGTTATCGTCAGCATAATTGCATATATCGCTGGTGACAAAAGATAAAAAATCATTCAAAAAGATGTTGAAAAGGAGAGGTCCTAGCACAGATCCTTGAGGGACACCGAAAGTCATTTCAAGCCATTCGCTAAAAGAGTTTGCCAGTCTGATACGTTGCTTCCTATTTTTCAGATAGCTAGCCACAAGTTTTAGAGCCGAAAAACTTAAACCATAGGCATATAACTTCGCTATGAGAAGATCATGGCTAATACAGTCAAAGGCTTTTGATAGATCCATAAAGATAGCTCCAACTTTTTGTTTGGCATCTAATGCTCCTCGCACTTTCGAGAACATACGCAAGAGAGATTGTTGAGTACTAAAGCCCTTTCGGAAACCACATAAATACGGAGATAGTTTATCACAGAAAAAACCCATAAGTTGTTTATATAGGAGCTTTTCAAATATTTTAGAGACCACAGGCAAAATACTTATAGGTCGAAAATTTTCTTTAGCTGATGGATCGCCTTTTTTAAAAATTGGACAGACTTCGGCACATTTTAACTCATTTGGAAATTCAGAATCCTTAATAACGGTGTTGTTAAATATGCTAACGAGACTTTGATAATATAAACTATAATAATCTTTCAAAATTCTACTCGGAATATCACCAGCAACATTTGATTTGGATTCATCTAATTTCTTCATTTCTTCCCACATTTCACTTCCCGTTGTTGGACTAAATTCGAATCTCGCAATATGGTTATATCTCTCATTGATTTTTTGGATACTCGGATGTAATTCGTATTTATAAATAGCATTCAGAACGTAATCATGTGAATCTGTTGAAACATCAGGCCATCGATATAACTTCAATGAACTGATAACCTTTTGAAAATAAGAGTTGAAGATATTTGCTATGTCTTCATCACTCGAGATAATACACTCATTTTCGATAAGAATGATTTTCTTTTGGTTTGATGAATCATCACTGACAAATGGCTTCACAGTACGCCAAAAACATTTGTTATCTGTTATCTTCTTAGTATTAAGGTTTGAATAGTAAGTAAATTTGGCCTTTCTCGACAGCTTGACACAAAGATTTCGTTGTAATTTATACTGCTTGATGTTTTCAGCTGAAGGAGATGATATCGATTTATTGCGTAGTCTGGAACGCAGCATGATAGCCTTTCGCAAATTCTTGTTCATAAATGGTTTATTATTCGATCGCAAGATTTTCTTTTTAAGTGGCATATGATTATGTAATATATTTTTGAAAGTGTTATGAAATTGTTCATACGTGGTTATATTTTGCATCCTGTTGGTCAATTCTGATATAAATATCTCTTTATTAAAATGAGAGTAGTCATGATAATTCACAACTTTCGGTGGAGCTTTTACATAAGTAGTTTTCATAACAGTTAGCACCATTCTGTGAAAATCTGAAAGACCAGTTTCGATAGTACTTGTGTGTTTAAACGTCCTTCCAATATTAGTTAAAATCAGATCAATACATGAGGGATTTGATGCTGATTTAAAACATGTTTTTTCTTTTATTAGATTAGACAAATCGAAGGCACTCATAAACTCTGACATTTCATCACTATCTGGCTCCAGGTTAAAATCGCCCATTACGATAATGTTTGAGTAATGTCTCATGTGAAAATTAAGTGCATTCGTGATATTTGAGAGGAAAAAGTGTGTGCATTGTGACGGTGGACGATAAGTGTACAGCAATAGGTACTTCTTCTTCCTTAGGTTTATCTCCAACGTAATCAGTTCTATTCCATTCTGTACCTTGAATGAAGTCAGTTCTTTAGTAAGAAGATTTTCATTTGCAAAGATCATCAAACCTCCACCATTTTTATCCCGGTCACGGCGAAAGGGAAGCTTGAATCCAGGCATGTCAAATTGACCTACCGGGAAAGATGAATCTACTTTTGTTTCACATATGCAGAGAATATCGATGTTTTTTTCCACAAACTCTTTCAGGAAGTCAAATTTATTTCGTATTGAGTTGATATTCACGTGGGCAATAATAACATTCTTAGGATTTTTTATCCGTAAATTTCTCAAAGAAGGTAAAGTATTGGAAAGGTTTTGACTGTCATTCACATTCATGTCATCGTTGTAGACTACATTTCATTCATTTTGATATTTCTTTAGTGTGTCAACAAATTTTTGGGATAGCAACAAGGTTCCTTTTCGATTCAGATGAAGATTACTTCGGTTTAGATGAAGTTTTGGAGATATAGTATGAGTAATAAAACAAATGTTTCGCTCCTGGCATTTTGATTTGAGTAGCTCGTTTACCGCTTTGACCTTTACATTATATCTGTCTTCGCGTTCAATGATTCCTGATATGATAACATTGGTTTTATCACTCATTTTCAAAGCCAGAGACAAAATATCATTGCAGATTTGATGATGAGTCTTTTTAGATGGTATGTCGTTTGTACCGACATGCAAAATAACTCTATTAGGCTTTTGGTTTAGTGAGGGGATCACATGATGATTCATCGCGTCTATTTTTGCTCCGGAGAATTGTTTAACAATGACTTTTGTCTTATCGTTGAATTGATTCCCAAGCTTCCACCCTTTAACATCCTTTATTATGGAATCTCCCAATATATATGTAACATCATTGTCACAATCAACTTTCTCGGTATCCGATTCAATTGATGTATTTAAATGGCTAGGACGGGATTCTATTTTATAACCGGCTAATTGTTGTAGACGTTGTTTTCTGCTTTTGACGGTAATTTCTTGCATCGCATTAAACTCTTCGTGCTTCTTTTTTCTTATAGACTGTAATTGGTTTTCAATGTTTGTTTCAATACAACCATCAGACTTAATTGAATCGTTTTGTAAATCTTTAAAATGTTCATTGTCAGTATGATTAGAGGATAATGATTCCGTATAATTGTTTTGGGAGTTTTGCGGTAATTGTTTGTGATGTAAAAAATTAATACAAGTATCTTGTGAAGAGCTGGAACGCTCGTCATGCATTAGTGATTTCTGTATAAACAAATCTATAATATTATTTTTTGAGCTCACCTCTTCCTTCAAAAATTTAATTTGGTCTTCGAGTGATTTAATATAACTTCGTTGTGTTGAAATATTACTTTCGTCGTCCAATAATGGAGTATAACCACGCCTCAATTTACGAATTTCCATTTTTATGATATCTTTCAGAGATTCATTCAGATCCGCAAATAATTCAGATTTCAACTTTTCATACTTTATCTCTTCATATTTATCATCTATGAATTTCTCTGAGTCTACAATACAACAATCATTTTCATTCCACATTAACTCAAATTCGTCAGGATTTGACAAATCTCGAATATGATTTCTCATAACACGCTCCGTATCCGTGTCCGCCATATTACTACTCCTTGACAGAGTTTCATTTGGCGTCTCATCAAAAATGAAAATATTTTTGAAAACTGCAAGTCTCATGGGTTTTAGTGGTGATAAAAAAATTTTAAAAATCTTTCGGGAAATGAGTTTACTCCCTGGTTACTTTCTTTGTATACATTCGACTATACGGGATTTACGAGAAATCGCGGGTTTTCGGTTGCCGGCGATTAAACCGCTTTCATTCGGCGTCTCATCAAAATGAAAATATTTTTCAAAACTACAATTCTCATGGGTTTTAGTGGTGAAAAAATAATTTTAAAAATCGTTCGGAAATGAGTTTACTGCCTGCTTACTTTCTTTTTATACATTCCACTAAACGGGCCGAGCAC
>JASGCC010001207.1:0-41094 GCA_030067915.1 Hydractinia echinata | reverse complement strand
TGCTTTTAACGATATCAAACTGAGGGAAGCCAATCAAGCGACTAGTGGAAGTATATTATCAGCGTTCAATAAAGTATACGATCCATTCAGCTTTGCAGCACCTTTTTGCCACATGGAAAAAAGGATTTTACAAAGTTTTATGGTCCAGGAATTTAGGTTGGGACAAAGTGTTACCAGATGATGCTCGGATGGAAGGGAACAAGGGATTTCTAATTCTTAATCTTCGACAAGTGATAATCTCACGATACTTCAAGCCTGGCACCTTCAAGAAGGTGAAAGAAGTAAGCTTGAAGCATTTCTCCGACAACACGTGTGATTGGGTTGTGGACAATGCAATTACATTCCATTGGTGGAATCCGAAAATCAAATTCACTGTTTTTGACGACTGGGACATCAAGATTTTTTCCATTAAATGCGACACGGCAGCAACATTATCAGCAAAGATTGGCATTAATCTGAAAAAAGATATTGACTACAAAATCGATAATGAAATCTTCTGGACAGTAGACAAAGTTGTATAAAAAAAAACACCAAGAACGACAAAAATGATTAAAAATCTTTGGACAAGCAAAACAGCATTTATCCAAAACCAGCCAGCAATACGTATGATCGAGAATAGTAACGAATTGACGGCTTTTTCGATGGGGATCGAAGAAGCCGTCAATTCCAACGACAAAGTCATTGTCGACGACTTACGGGAAGTCATACGTTATTGCTAATTTTTATGTTGTGGTGACGACTTACGCGGCGTACACTGTGTCTTTGTATGCCTCTTGTGATCGTGTTTTGTAATGTTTTTTTTCGCATTAAATAAAAGACGTATTATGAGATCGTAAAGTCGTTTCTGAGAAAGAAGTCGCCTTTTTATCGTTAGTCAAGTCAAGGTTCGATTCAAAATTTTTGCCGTGACTCGAGCACTTGCAGCAAGTAAGTTATTTGTTTAAGATTTTGTTTTATTTATTTGTTTCAGCGTTTCGGACGGGATATGGTACCATTCTCATACAATTCACCAATAATCCATTCCAGTAAGTCAGTAGAAATTGTCGAGACGCTGCTGCTTCTAAAATATCGTGACGGGTCAAAACTATTCTATGCAAATAACAATAAAAATACAACAAAAAAATCAATTGAATTATAATGGTATTATTTCCTCTAGACAGAATCTACAACTGGTGGTTCATAATTGTCTGGACGTTCTGTAGGAACACCGGTCGCTGCTTCGCCTGATGTGGTGGTTGTGGTACCACCTTCATGCATCTCCATTAGTTTATGCACTAAAATATAATTGTTAAAGTAAATAACAAGAAAATAATAAAATTGTACAAATACATTTTCACGTCAACAGGTCAAGTCAAGCTGGATTATTATTTGATACAAGCATATTGATAGAAAAGAATGCAAAAAAATGTTATTCCTTTAAATACAGATATGAAATTCACTCCTTGTCAAATTAATGTAAGAGGTCTCCATAGGTGGCCATCTTCACCTAAGAAATTGTTGATACAGGGTTCCACAAGTATTTTATGAGCCAAATTGAAGAGATCCAAGAAGAAATTTCAAATTTTGATTTTTTTTTTAATTGAAGAGATACTGACAATTGTTTGATGCAAAGTAGTTAAAACGCTATAAAAATATGAATTTGTTGTGCTTGGGGCTTAGATATCTACACACGGTTTTAATTTAGTTAGCTGAAATAGGATTTTTGCTTGGATTAAATTCAGTGATTCGAAAATTTTGCATGGATTTAATTATTTTGCCAAACCTAAAGCTAAAATCTTAGGTTGAATTTTAACCTGCTATTTTTCTGATTTCTTTTTTTCCCAACATTCTTCTGATATGCAACCAACTAAATTACTTTCACAGAATCTAAATTGTTTTGTTTACTTACTCCTGTGCTATAATAAACAGGAGGAATCGATTTTTGGTTAAACTTTAAGTTATTCAGCAGATTTTAGGTGTAGCCTAATTCTTCTAAAACAATGTGCATTATTATTCCCTGTGATATTCCTGACTTCAACCTGACAGAATGGACAACAACAACAAACAGTTAATTTTTTCCCGAAGATTTACTACAACTGTACTTTACTACTCTAACTTTTTTAATGCAATTTTTTTGAAAAAAATCCTGAATAATTCAATATCCTTTTCCCTTGCCAAAAATTCTGAATACAAGCACAAATCTAGAACATTCCTGAAAAGCAGCTTTTTTCAAGTAGATTTCTAGTACTAAGATAAACTTTGAGAGGAATTTAAGAAAAGCCATAACCATTTGTCATCTTGTTCTAAATTTTCACAATTCAGTAAGTTAGATACTAGCTAAATAGCTCGGCGTAAAATTATCTTAAGGATTAGTGATGAACACTATTATAGAGATGCATTTTGATGTAATCAACAATGACAAACATGGAAAAAAAAATATTTTCCCTATTGTGAATATATAGGTTCTGGTGCTTACAAAAAGCTATTAAGAAGATACTAAGGTGTAAAGTATTTTGATTACACCAACCCTTTGAATAATAGAATGTAGTTTGAAGAAGAATGATACATTCTTTCATTTCATTTATATTTCTTATGTGTAAAAACATGATCTGTCTGTAGCAACAATGTAAAGCGACCACCAAGTGCTTTATGGTCACAATTTGCAAAACAGACAATTTAGATCATACAAAAAAGATTACAATAATTTTAACGTCATTGATTGATTATCATAACTTTTTTAAATGAGGTTTAAAACACAAGTCTTTCAGAAGTATTTTTTTAAAAAATAGTTTATAGCACTTTTAACATAGATTTTAGGCAAATATAATTTGAAATAAAGAAATCTAAGAAAATTTTAAAAAAATTGGCAGCAAAAAATGTCAAATTCAAATCACTTTCATTTTGGTTGTTAGTTTGTCATTAGTCATATAATTTATTTATTTTTTTTACGTTTAAGTTATGACTTAGAATATTTGTAAATTTCTTACAAAATTCACCTTTGAAAAGTCATGTAGTGGTGCAATTATTCAGCCTTTCTAATTCAATTTTTTTTGCGTCGGCAAAAAATTGCCGACGCGAACCTTTATTATAGCGTTTCGCGTCAGCATTTACCCATTTTACGTCGGCAAAAAAATGTCAACGTAATTTTGTTGTGAAATTTGAATGAATGCCACGATCAAAAACGGTCGGTGTTATTATGAAGAACATAAGGAATAGAGAACATTAAAGTCGGCCCCTTTCCTTCATGCTGACACTCTTATGCTCGGCTGGTGCATTACACTGAGACTCGAACGAAAGACGGAAGACCATTTGGAACCATGCCACAAGTCAGTCCGACCTTCATCGTCACGGAGAATACTGCGAGAAGAGTGCGCACCCATGCAAGTTAAATATAACCAGAACATGGGAGAGGTTAGGTGTCCTGTACCTTAATACAGCTTTCGGACGAATGTTCTCGTGATCAAATATTTTAAGTAATAATAATCGAAACAATTGTATATCGTATTAAAAAGAAGTCCAGAAGTTCTGTCTCCCACACGACACAGCAGGCAATAAGTCAGCCCTGCCCTCGGTTTTGTGAGAAGAGACGTTCTGCGAAGACTCTAACAATCGAGTCTCCTGTACAGTTTTGCTTCATGTTAAGCTGTGCCAGGTGACAAGCATTTTCGAAGCATGCCACCAGCGACTTCTGCGATATACAACCTAATGATCTTTGATTATTAGTATAGTAAATAATTACTTTTAAGACATTTCAGGTGCGCATTATTGAAGTGACTAAAGTGTTTTTGGTGCGTGATTCGCTGCTCCATTGTTGTAGGAGCGTGCGGAGGTGCAGGGGCGCGATCGCGCACCTCAAAAGACCAGGACTGATAGCGTTTTTATTAGACTGCTGGATCCGAATTAGTAAGAATTGAAATGGAGAATAAATGGGCTATTATAATGAAAAAGTATAATGAGTATATATTTACGATAGATTCAAGACAATTGAAGGATTCTATAAATTTTCAAAAAAAATTTATATGCAAAGAAAAATTTTGCCGACGTGAACTTGTTTTTTTTCAATTTGCCTCGGCATTTGCCGCGTGCCAACGTGAATTAGAAAGGCTGTTATTGCAGTCAAAGTCTTCAAAAAATCTCAGGTTTTGGGTCACTGTGGATTGATTCCTTGTTAATGATTTTTTTGTTGCAAGAACCATTACAGAAATAGGTGACAAAGAAAGGGATTTGCATTTTTTAATATTTTCTTCATAGAATGATTTGTAAAGATGGCATTTGATCCACAAATTGCAACCTGCTATGTAAATGGTAGGTGTTTTTTTTTGACAACATAGGACTTATCACATGTCATTTTCAGTTATAGTGATTCCGGAAGCTGATTTCCATCAATTAAAAATCAGTTGAGGGAGCTATATTTCATCAAAAAATGACATGAGTAAACTTAATTTTATTAATATTTTTACTTACCATCAAATTTTGGTTTCTTCAAACACTTAACTTTTCGGATGTAGCAGTCATGCAGAGGATAAATTCCTTGGCATGCCTTTTCAATATCTGTACCCATACTGTCAGGAATGAGCTTACTGACAACTTCCTTTAAATCTTTTGTTGTAACTTCTCGGGTAATAATATCAACCATTTTTTTTCGAATAGCACGAACCTGAGTGGATTTTGCATATGCTGTCTTCTTTAACGAATTAGGTCTGCGACGCGTGAAACCAATAGAAAATACTCGAAGCAGATAACCATCTGTAGTTTTCACATCAACATGAGCTTCAATGCATGTTTGCCACTTTTTGACAAGAGATCTCAATCTATCGGTAGTCATGGTCATTCCATGGAAGTTTGTAATACAATTGCGACCTTGCACATCTTCCACGATCAATTTGAACTTACGGAATGGAACTTCATCTTGGTTAAGATCAGCTTGTGCCATTTCAAAGACACGACCCTTTAATCCATCGGAAGCAATTTCTGTTATAAAATTATTTTATTTAAATTAACTAACCACCACTAATAAGAGACAAAAGGAAACCATAAAGGAAATAAAAAATGACGTCTTACTTGTTCCAATAGTTCTTGTAACAACAGTTTTTCCAATGTTGCGAACTTCAAAATTTGATGGTGCTTTCACATCATACCAATCTTTTTTTGAAAAGGGATCAACACTGAAAAAATATATGATTAGAGTGTCAAATAATGAAAATGTCATTTTAATGCATAATGCAGTAATGTTGTGGACCAGTCTATTTCAAACTTTACTTTAGCGTGGATCTTGATCTTGAAATTAAAATATAGTTTACATATAGTTTACATTTAGAACATAATCATTGAAAAGATGCTACTTGCCATAGTTGAAAAGTATTTGACTATAATTTAGTATTCTTTAGCTAAAATCTGCATTTTAGGTGTCGATTTTTCCAATCTTTTTTTGCATATGAGCTAGAATCCTGTCAAAACATAAACATTAAAAGTTGTCTATCCCTGTATTTCCAATATTTGCACCTTCTGGCATGGGCTAAAAAATAATTCTGCCTCAACACCTGCATGCAGGGCTATTTTTATCAAGTACAGTATACCTAAATTCCAAAATTTCTGCCGCATAGCATTGCAAGTAGGATATTACAATAAAGTTCAAATAAAATATGGTTGACGGTGGAGAATAATCACTAGCTATTTGATAGTTTAATAAACCAATCTAAAAGTGGCCATGAATATATTTACAATTCCAAGATTAGTCTTTGTGGTGAATGATGTGAAAATGATGCAAATATATGAAAAAGCAGAATACCCATCAAAGATATCTATTGTTTTATGAAAGACTTTTCAGGCTGGTTAGGTGAGTAGTATAATTTGTTGATGACCTCTACTAAAAAGCAGTTGAACCTGGGTCTTGAAACATTGATTTGGCCAAGGTGGCATTAAGCTTAATTATCTATCCAACATATTTCTAAAATGGATAATTGCTTAGTTAGCAGTACTAGTTTAGTCCACAGTTTTTCATAATTGGTATGCGGATCCCTTGTTTTATTGTTTATCCCTGACTTCATGATCTACTTATAATCTGCTTATATCTACAACATCAAAATTCTTTAAGAATTTAGAACTATCAATTTAAAAATACGAAGAACAGCATAAAATAAAGATAGAAATATTATTAGCTTACATCTTCTTCTTTGTTCCTTTTTTACCCTTGGAAAGTCTCTTATTCTTGCCTACCGCCATCTTGGCCTTCGTTCGCAGACAAGCAGGACTTGAAAAGATGGCTTCTTCACGGTGACAGGCCGATGTTTTTGAGCGAGAGATTAACCGGAACCGAGTGCTATATTTATTTACCCTGGAAACGGGTGTTTACAAAAGTCGTACCCGTAAAAGTGACGCTATCAATATGGAGTTAGAGGAAGCGCACGCGTTTCTTAGAAGATTTACATGTGAAAGCACAAAACCCTATTCGTTGTGTCCCCAATAACAAAACATAAACACCATAGTGAGATTATGCCTATAAAATTCTTCAGTGAGAAAGAATATATTTTCTTACGTATCAAAACATTATGGTTGTTTCTTTAAGAAAACAGTGTGTATACTCCTACTTGGTTTTTAAATTTCTTTCAGTATATCTGCACCATATATTAACAGAAATATTTATATATTTATTATATATATTATATATATTGTTTTATTGTTTATGATATGTGTGCTTACAGGCGCAACTTTAATGTTTAATGACTAAGAGAAGATTCACTAATTATGCATGATGTCATGAGCTAGCTCTGCGAGGGTGTTATATTTAACATTTTTGTCAAGCCATACAGAGTTAAAAATGTTTTCCGGCCGTTTACTTTGACGCGTTTTAAATATTTTACATAAATTTCAATATTTAGTTACCATAATTATGCTCAATGCTAGTTCATGACGTCATAATTTCGCATAATTAGCGCAACTTTTAAGACAAATATCTCGAGAACAGATAAAGATTTTTCAAAAAAATAAAAAGATTTCTAGAGAACTTTCAAAGATCTTTCATATGTGCTCAACTTGATTTTAATGGTCAAGGGATTAAACATGTAATTGTCAAAGTAAGTTTCACACAAAAAAGTAGCTATAAACGGACAACGCATAATCAAGGGATACCGCATTGTTGTTATTTATATTATTTTGTTGGTGTTGTTGTCCAAATAACGGCTAAAGCCTCGCCAAATATGGACTTCAAAGACCGGATATATTCCGTATCCTACCCTTTACAGCCTATGTAACTACTATTATAGGGTCTTTGAAGTTCATTGAGAGAATTCCATGCTGACCTGTATAAGATACTAACCATTAAGTAAACTGGGTTCAAATCTACATAGCTATGTAGTTGTCCGTTCCTGAGCCTCTAACTTCACTCCTTTCTTGACTAGCTGAGTCTTGTCAATTGGAGTAAAAGGTAGGTAGTATGAGGCCTGTGTGTAAGAAGTGTTATGTTGTACACAGTAGTGAGACATTGTCAGTGAAGCAGGAAGATCTTGATCGTTTTGAAAGGAATAATATGAGAATGGTTAGGTGGATGTGTAACACCAGTCTAAGACACAGAAAGAGCTCAGATGAGCTAAGAAGCAGGCTAGGTATCTGTAGCATTAAGATGTTATCCAGATAAGAAGATTGAGTTGATTGGAACACTTTTAAAGAATGGAGGAGGTTAATTGGGTAAGAAAGTGTAAAGACTTGATAGTTCCTTGGGGCAGGAGGTAATCAGGACAGACTTGATGCAGAAGAATTTGAGTTTAGATGATCTAACAAAGTCTAGATCAGATTGGGAGAGGGTCATTAATACATATACCTCGCCTAACCCATGCTGGCATGAAAGACGGACGTTGAGCCCAGAATAATGATGATAATGAGCAGGCATGGAAAGAAAATGATGAATATCATTTTTAAGGTAGGCCATATAGCTAGGCCATGGTCCATGGGCCATGTTTTCCTCGAAACTATCTCAGAAGCCAATAAAGATTTAAATTAAAAGATTACTAGACAACATTTAAGCTCTTTCATATGTGCTTGATTTGTTCTTTTGTAGGACGTAGGCTTTAAACTTCTATACTTTTCTGTTGTTTTTCCACAGTGTGATATACCTTGAACGCTAAACAAGCTATCATCTTTAATATGACAATGTGATTTAACCCTATGACATGTAGACTCTCTCTTAATTGAATATCAAGATATCAAGACTCAGTCATGTAACAAAATTCTTAGGGTAATTTAATCTGTTTTAATCTTCTATGTCAATCGGCTCTTACTTTATTCCACACCGGTTCATACAGACTAATTAAGCTAGCATACCCTCCTCTAACTCTGTATAACTTTCAACTCAATAACATACAGAATCTTCAATAAAACTCAGTCCTATATCTGCTTTGGTTTTTTCACTGCTTAGTTACCTATAATGCAATGACATATTAGCAGGCTATATAGATGCAAACTTGACTATAACTATGTCCACATTCATTGGACCATAAGTACTAAAACCCTTGGTGACCATGCCTCCTCTAAAATTCCTAAAGTCATATTTTTTGAAAAAACCTCTTTAAAGTCCTCTATTGTCCTCTAAAAAGTTAAAAATTTGACCAAATTAACTTCTCTATATTTTTCCAGGTACACTGATAATAGTTTGATACAGAGATTTTACATTTGTTATAGCGATATAAACTGTTAGTTCTATCCTTTATGTTAAATTGGGAAATGAATCGGGATGCCGGGTAAGAAAAGTAAACCGAGGCTGGACAGATAACCGTGCTGCCAGTAATCATAACATGATAATTACACCAAAATGCTTGACCAAATGAAAGAGAATAATTACCACAGAGTATGCACATTTTGGTTGCCATTCACAATAGCATGTTCTTGTAGATCATATATTGTCAGTGGTTTCAAAAGCATGACCCAAATCTCTTCATGCATGAATTTTATTCTCATTTCCTCTATATATTCATGAGGTTCAACCATTTTATTTATTTATTTATTTATTTATTTATTTATTTATTTATTTATTTATTTATTTATTTATTTATTTATTTATTTATTTATTTATTTATTTATTTATTTATTTATTTATTTATTTATTTATTTATTTATTTATTTATTTATTTATTTATTTATTTATTTATTTATTTATTTATTTATTTATTTATTTATTTATTTATTTATTTATTTATTTATTTATTTATTTATTTATTTATTTTTATGGGTTATTCTAAATCCTTCTGAATTTATAGGGGTTGTCCAGAGTTGCAATTAAGTGTCTGAATTAACAGGAATGAACTTCATATACATTGGCATGGCCTATGACCAGAGGCACACATTTGAGAGGTAAAGTTGTTAATCAAAGTTGGTCAAAAATGATGAAACATTAGAAAAATAGTACCTAAACTGATAGGAAAGAATCGCCATATTCCGAGGATGTTGTTAGGGAAGTGTATGCTATATTTAAGTAATTAAACAATATGAACTTTTCCATCCATATTTTAAACATTTAGAATGCAGATTTTAGGTGACGAAAGTCAAATTATCAGGACTGGCCATGAATGGTGTGTGATTATACTTACACATGCCTATATCCCATAATTGACTGGGTTGCCAACTTTTTCGCATATTCCTGTGGCTTAGAAGTAACGGAGTTGAAAACGAAAAAAATTTGTATTAGCAACATTCTATTGTATAAATATTTACCATGGATTAAAGTCCTAGGCATTAGGTTGTGAAATACATGCTGATAACAATAAATATGCTTTATTATAATTGGAAAGATATATACAGGTTAGAATAAATTTCAAAACAAAAGAGAAAATGTTTTCAGGATTGTGTTAAAAGGATATGTGGTAACCAATTAATCCTTATTTTTAAATTATATTCTGTTATGACTTCTGCAATTTGAAAAAGATCTGTGTCTTGTTGCTTTTCTTTCTAGTATAATGTCACACTCATCAGTTTCCATGTATTTAGGCTGTCAATCCCAAGTTTAACTATCAAGAATATATTATGTACTGAAATTATATAACATTTTCATGCTTTCTATACTTCAGTCTAACCTTTCTGTATAAAAATGGCACTGTCACAAAGGTTTGTTTCAAGAGTAATGAATTTTCCAAAACACTTATCCAGTGTTGTCAGAACATATGTAAATCAACATCAGGATTTTGAAGTGCAAGAATCTGGATTAAATTACGAAGGTCATAGACCTACAACATTTTTTCAAAAGGGTTTGTTAGCTGCTGGTTCTGCTATTGCTGCAATAAACGATCCTCTTCGATCTGATATGGTGGCAACATTAGGTGAAACGACTGGTTATTATGCATTGAGACAGTTACAGTCGCAAATGTTGAACGATGAAACTGGAATTCGAATTCTCAACGAGAAACCAATTGTTGACAGTGAAAAAGTGAAAGTTGAAGAACTTTTACAACTTCCAGAAAATACTTTTGGGTATACATATGCGAAATTAATGGACAGTAATGGTCTTTCATCAAATACAAGGCCATTGGTACATTACTTAGATGACAGTGAATTAGCGTATATTATGAAACGTTATCGACAAATTCATGATTTTATTCATACAATATTGGGGTTTTCTGTGACAGTCCCTGCAGAACTTGTTGTCAAATGGTTTGAATTTGCACATTTTGGATTTCCTATGGCAACATTGGCATCTGTGTTCGGACCGTTGCCTTTAAGTTTAGAAGAAAAGAAAGAAGTCACTAAATTTATTCCTTGGGCAGTATACAATGGATTAAATGCAAACCAGTTTTTGAATGTATACTTTGAAGAGAGATTTGAACAAGATTTCAAGTCCTTGAAAGAGGATTTGGGATTAATATCTCCACCATATGATACATTTTAACTCTGATAGAAATGTAAAAATTTTGCACGTATTTCGTAAATGATTCTTTAAAAATTTTCCTAAATTTGGTTTAATTTTGCTTACAAGTTTTCTTATATGACAATGTTTGTCATGTTATGAACTGAAAAGGTGAAATTTAATGTGTTTTCTCGTCATCTAAAGTTGAAGTTTTCTGGTATTTATTATATTTTATTATCCATGGCATTTTTAAAGTCCTTGACAGGAAACCCCAAGTAGTAGATTTCTTTGTCTGTCAATTTACTTTGTGAAACTAAGGGGGACTCATAATTTGTTTGAAAATTGATTATAATTTTTTAATTCTTTAATTTGGTTTCCGGTTCTTGTGACGATTCATTTTTCACATGCTAATAAACATGTTAAACATAGTTCAATTTATAAATGTGGAAGATAAGTTCACAACAACCTCTTGCAGACAAAATTTTCGTCATTTCTATGAATTATGTCTAACAAATAACTGTGTCTGAAAATATATATTTTTTTCTGTTAAAAAACTAATATTTAAATACTATTTTAAGAAGTATTCAAGTATTATAGCATGAACAAGTACAAAACGTTCTTTTTTCTATACCTTGTTTTTATGAAAGAAAATTGGGAAAGAGAAGAACAATAATACAAATTGTTCTTTTAGCTTTTAATATTACAGTGAATCAATAACGATTTTCAATCAAGAATCTAGATTATTTTCAAAATTTACAATTTGACAAAATATTTTATGGGGTGTGGCTTTTCCTCAGACATTTGTTCAGTTTTGTCCCATAACATTATATATAGATAGTTTTATAATAATGCTGCCAATTTTAATTTCATTGTTTCAAATTTATTTTAGTTTTGATGGAAGATAGCAGCGTGGAAGTAAACATTTTATTTTTTGCTAAAAGTAAAGAACTTACTGGAAAATCTGTTGATGCTGTTAATCTAAGAAAGAGTAATTGTCTTGAAAACCTTCTAAAGGAAATTATACTCGCATACCCTGCCCTAAACATTTTGAAGGGTAGATTTATAATTGCACATAATCAAGCATACTTGAGAGACACTAAAGAAATTGTCATTTTAGAAACTGGTGACGAAATTGCTATTATACCACCTATTAGCGGTGGTTGACAACAAAATGATCAAACATGAAAGTGAAACAGAATATATACTGCTCACTGCAAACAAATTAGACATTAACTTTGCTTTAGAAAATGTGATATTGCCATGGACAGGTGGAACATCTATATTTGTTGGATCAACCCGTGATTGTTTTGAACAGAAAAAAGTTTTGACGTTGTTTTATGAAGCATATGAAGCAATGGCAGTTAACGAGATTTTAAATATATGTAATGATATAAGAAATAAATATAGCGTAGGTAAAATGTGTATTTTACACAGACTGGGAGAAGTTCCTGTAACAGAGGCTAGTGTTATAATATCTATATCATCGAAACATCGTAAAAACGCAATTGAAGCTGTGGAATATGCAATTAATGAATTAAAAGCAAAAGTACCAATATGGAAGAAAGAAATATATGCAAATGGTGAGAGTGATTGGAAAGAGAATAAAGAAGTATTTTGGAGGACTACCAAACCATAACAATTTGTTTTTACCTAGGATTAGTTTTACCTTGTTTAGAAAAAATTAGAAGAGATGTATGTACAGTATATTATATACTATAATGGAAATTTATGTATAATCTGGAGATATAAAATTTTGAATTTCTAAATAATGTTTATGTGTATTCAAATTTAGTAGTAACATTGTTAATGTTTGTATTTTGTAAGTTAAGTTACAGTTCTCCAGGATAGCATAAAAGTGCAATTTTTTATCTAATCTAATCACATGCTGTGGTGTAGTGATTAAGGTGTTTAATTCAAATAAAAGGGACTCTTAACTTGTGTAAAGGTAATGTGAATACATGTTCCAGTCTTGTCAATAAAGAAAAAGCTTAGGAGTGTGATAAATCACTCGCCCAAAATTGCTTTTATGGCGTCCAGGCGTGTGATGTTTAAATCTTCGATTAGTATGTCTACAATTTTGCATATGTGTGATATGCAATGATATGATGATAGTTTTGCACGTGCAATCAAGATCTTAAAACAACACACCCAATTCTGTTTCAGGTGTGTGAGTGTGATAACATGCTAGAAAGACAAGACTGATGTTCTGATGTATATATTTTCATGGTTTTTTAAACTATAATCTTCATTGGCCTAAAATTGTCAGGTTTTTTTAGGTTAAATATATCAAAAATGTTTGGTTCAAATTTTGATTGGGGTACAGATAGTACTCAGGATATTTTAAATGAAAAACTGTTTGGGAAGAACTCAAGTGATGTAATTGAACAAAATCATGATAAAAAGGCAGCTAAATTAAAAAGGAAACGTAATACTTCTGTAACAATGGTAAATGAAAAAAAGTCAAAGAAGAAAGAAAAACATGTGGAAATTTTAGGTGATGTTGATCCTGTCTATCATGTGAAGAATTGTCCGTCTGAGGAAAATACTGCAAAAAACGAAGAACTTGCATCAAAAGAGAAAAGGAAGAAGAAGAAAAAAAAGAAGATGTCTATGGTTTCTTTGGATAACAATCTTAGGGAGACTAAAGTTGGGAAACTTGATACTAAAGAAGACATTGTATCATCTGAATCGAATGTTGAAAAACAAAATAACGGTGTAACTCTGAAGACTTTAAATCGTAACGAACTCCTTAAAAAGAAGTCAAAGAAAACAAAGTCAAAAAAAGTGGAGCCAGAAGTTGCTAATGAAATCGTTTCACAACATACTTCCCATGTTGATAAGCCAGTTTCAGAACAGGACGAAAATAACACAGACAGATCATTTCATCAATTTCAAAAGTCAAGTCGAAGTAAAAAATATAGTAAATTTCAAGCCAAACTTAATCGCCAACTCGAAGGTGGTCAGTTTCGATGGATAAATGAGAAACTTTACACAAGCAAGAGTGTAGATGCGAACGATATGTTTCGAAGTGATCCTAAGCTCTTTGAAGTTTATCATAAAGGTTTTGTTGCACAAGTTCAGCATTGGCCACAAAATCCAGTCGAAATTTTAATTAACCAGATCAAAGAAAGGTTCATATTTTAGTGTTGTGGAGTTTTGCTTTTTTGTGTGATCTGAGTGTATTTTTATTCATTATTTCTATATTTATTTTATATCATCTAGGGAGCAGTCTCTTGTGGTAGCAGATTTTGGTTGTGGTGACGCAAAAATTGCACAGAGTGTGCTGAACAAAGTTCACTCGTTTGATTTGGTTGCTGTTAATAAAAATGTATCTGCTTGTGACATGAGAAAGGTATGATTTTAATTTTACCTTGTGGAATGTCTCGCTGAAGTATGCTCGAAAGACCACTTCTAGACGCCAGTTAATAATGAGATTTCTTAAAGTCTTCTGCATTGCGAAAGTTGCAATTGCATTGCTTATAATGAATGTCAAAAGTTTTTATAGTTTTTATGAAAAATTCATTCAACTACTTCTGATTTGATCATTTTAGGTACCTTTAAAGAGCAATTGCGTTGACATTGCAGTGTTTTGTCTATCTTTGATGGGAACAAATATAGTGGATTTCTTGCTGGAAGCAAAACGAGTTTTAAAAAACCGGTAAGGAGACTTTTCGATTTCAGACACGTTTCTTTGAGAATACGGCATTCTACAGCAATTCCATTTATAATATTCATGTTAGTTATGAAACTTTTAATTTTTAGTGGATCTCTACTGATAGCAGAAGTAAAGAGTCGATTCGAAGATATCAAAACCTTTCTAAGTGACGTCACATCGCTTGGGTTTACTTTAAAAGAAAAGGTACTGATTTTTAAAATGTTCTTCTTTATCCCAAGTATATGTTACATATACCTATTATTATAAACAAGATATTTTGCTAATATGTGAATGGTTATACTGTTTCAACTGTTGTGTCATCTAAATCACTTGTTTAAAATAATTTGCTTAATGTTACTGAGATGATCTTAAAACCACTCCAGAATAAACTGCAAGAGAAATTGCCTCTCCATGTTCGTAGATTAGGATGTATTTAGACCAAACTAGATTTAAGCTGCTTTTTTCCAAATGTTTCTCGACTTTACCAACGTCCAAGAAATACGGTCTTTTTCTTAAGAGAATTCAATATGGTATAATAAAAATAACCGTCCGTGAGAAGAGAAGGTTTTTTTTTCTGTTGATTGGAGCATAATGAGGTTTGTAATGAGGTAAAAGTTAGGCCGTAATAATGATCGTTGGAGTAGTCTATAGCTGATCTTTCCTTAGATTCTGACGATCATTAATTGGTGATAACCCTTAGATGACGTACTATGACGTGCTTTTACTTTCCGAATAAGTTACCTGCTGCTTCCTCCTTCTTTATTCTAGCTCGTCCTTTAATCTAGCTCGTCCTTTATTTTAACTCATTCGTTTGGTTATTTTTGAAAAATTCAACTATACTTTTCATGAATTTTATTGATGACATAGTCGTCATAATTCATAATGGCTACAGTCCTGCAAAGTCCTCGGAAATTGTTAAATTTAAACACATGCAGCCCTCGAAATAGCGGTCGGACATCGGACATTGTCCGACCCAGACGCAAATATGTCCAACGAAAATCAGTTCTGGCCTGTCATTTTGTCCGGCACGTTTCTGTAGCTACATCTCCCCTATTATAACTTCAAAAATTAAAAATTAAAACATGCAAAAATAATGAGATAATTCAATCTTCGTTCCGCATCTCTTTCGTTTCGTTTTCATCTGCCATGTGCCATCATGGAAGTTTCTTAATCATGATCACACATACCACAAATAATAAATGTGTTAGGCGGCGCCGTTAAAAAACAAAGTAAGGCTGCGCATTTTAATAAGCCAATTAAATCGCAAAAAAATGCCGTTGCTAAGAAAACTTAAAACATATAAAATAAAATAAGTTTTTAAGTTTGTATTATTATTATTATTATTTGTAAACTCATCACAAGCGAATGGGAAAAAATATGCTTCGTTTTCAAATTAAAAAAAATCTTTATCCACGTGGCTCAAATAAAACTTCAAAATTCATTCAGAAAGTTCAGCTACATTTTAACAAAATTTATACAGAAAAAAAATTTAAACCGCACGTGGGTTTCGTTTTTAAAATTGTTTGAATGAAAATAACACTTGTAGCATAAAGAAAAAAATCAATTACATGGGACCTGCTATGGTTTCCAATTGTTTTGTCAAATAAAGAAATTATCTACAATTAAATCCATGATATAATAATGTCTGTTCCGCCTGTAAGTGCAGTTTTGCAGACTTATTCATCTGTGCTCCGTCTGGGTTTACCTCCAAATTAGTTAAGAACCGCATGGCTGGATTTCTTGTGTAAGACCTGGTTACCAACGACGAGGGGGCCAGGCAATAGAGATTCATGTCTACGTAGTTCTTTTAACTAAGTCAGGAGTCGGTGAATTAGCTAGGATGGTCAGGTTGGCTATGAATAGGCTTGCTTATGGATTAAAAGGACTATTCAATAATTCTGAGATCTAAAAGTGTCTGATCAAGACGGAAATCTATCGGACGTTTTGTCCGACGAAAGTTCGAAACGAGCTACGGACATGTCCGACCAAGCTGGAGATGTGGCGGACATTTTGTCCGACGAGTCTCCAAAAATTATTTTGAGGGCTGCACATGTCATATTGTCCTGGAAATTAAACTTAAACCATAGCAACATTTTTCGTCATAACGTCTTGATTTCCCGTTTCCAATTTCCGTTTTTCTCCCAAACATGCAAAACGGTCAAAGCACAACGTGATGACGTCTTCAAGTCAAACGACGGTTTCAAGACATAAAACTTCACAGCGACGCAATATAGTTGTTATAAATTTACGTATAATGACATCATTATTCATTACTGCTAGCCTAAATAGTTACTTAACACAAAAAAGGAAAATATTGTGGATTCAGTGAATGACCCGAGAACATTTACGAAGCAGTAACCTTAAAAACTTCAGGAAATAAATGTAATCAAAACCGATTTTAATGGATTCAAAAACAGTACAAAAAACTTAGTACTGCTTTGAAAGTCGTGTATATTTCTGTTAAGAAAGTCAGTCTCTTTGTGTTTTTAATTTTGTGTTGTTTCGTCATAAATAATAATAATAGGCCCTTGATTGCCTCGGAATTTGAATTTTAAATTTGTATAGTCACCATTAAGTCGTAACAAACCCAATAAGTGAAGTTACGTACAGTACAGCTTCTCTTAAATGTTATTAACCTCTTGTGACGTTTTTTTTCAGAACGAATCCAACAAGATGTTTGTGATACTGCAGTTCGAAAATTCAGGTGACGTAATCAATAAAAATTTAACGATTTCATTGAAACCATGTATTTACAAACGGCGGTGAAATATATTTTATATTTTATTTTTCCATCATTTCAACTTTTTTATTCTCTACATAAACGTCATATCTAATCAGTCTACTTGTTTTTACAAGAAAAAAGAATCAAAATCGAAGTGACAAATTATACTATTCTAAAATTTCAAATAATTATTTTAAATTTTCATATCTTAAATAACATGTTTTTAAAAAATGAGCATTTTTTATAACTACACACAACATTTTTTCACTCATCAAAAAAAGTCAGTGTTAACAGTAAAGATTTCACTAGCTCAGCAAAATGCCATACTTTAGTAAAAAAAAAAGATTCAGATCCATACAGAAAATCAAGAAGTGTGATTACTAAACACAGAAACACGGGGCTTTATTTATATCATTTGAGCATCAATCACGTAAAAGCAAAGTAATATAAGATAACATCGATTGCGTTTTCATTGAAAAATCTGTTTGATGGTAAATGACCTTTTTGTAGTGCTAAAGACAAGTTTTGACATTTCATAGCTACATTTGTGTAAAGAATGCAATAAAAATAAATAAATAAATCAAATATTGATTTGTATTTCTACGTGCGGCTGATGGTGAATCTTCGAGCTTCTTTTTCTTTACCAGAGAAAACGAACAATTAGTTTCCACGAGATTTTTTGTCATAAAGTCGATTCGTTTTTGTAGACTTCCAGGGACCAATTGGCAAATTTCTTCTGCTAATTCTCTCTTTATGTTAAAATCTACAAAACATTCAATCTGTTACTTGATTTGTACCATTGATTTTTACTCATTTTTTTATAGTAAAAATTTCTCCCGTTGTTCCTTATAAAAATTGTGACAATTTATATGGAGTCGAAAAAAATGTTAATTACTCGATATAAATTTGAATGCTTGGTGTATATATGGAGCTACGTGAAAAGAACAAACATATAAATAAATTGTAATTTCATTATTTACCTGGTTGAGTACAGTTAGTCTTATCCATATCTAAAAAATAATTTAGCCGTGTTATAATCTTTATAAAACGGTGATGTATATGTAAAAATTTTCGAAATTCATTATGTTCTCTTACGTGGGTGCAACCATGGTAATATTTCGTTTCCGCACACACCTAAAAATTGATAAAAATGCAATAAATTAGTAACTGGTGAATAAAAACTGTTAACAATTCTCAAGCGTGAAGACAACAGGACAGAAAGAGGATGTAAGTGTCAAGAATATCGTACTTGGTGTCACCATCAGGACGCTTTCGTATACTTTGCCAGCTGGTATAGAATTGAGCGTGAATGAATATTTGTGACCTGGTAATATATTGTTCACAATCCAAAACAGACTTGGCTCCTAAAATATACATGATAAAGCGGTAGAATCTATGACATTTTTAATGTCCTGTTTGAGCTATTTTTGCGAAGTCAGGAATAAGCCTTTCTCGAAGATTAATGTTTCGCAAATCAATCAATTTCAAATATTTCGCAAAGATTTTTTTTCGTGAATAGACCATTTGTTGATACAAAGGACTACAAAGAAAGTTGCGCAATGTTCTAAAAAGTAGAAAAACGTGATAAGTTTGTACTTTTATTGAGTAAAAAACGAAAAAAAGAAAAAATTCAATCTGTGTTTAAAAGTCATTTCTAGTAAATTCGAGAATATTTATTTTAGCGAATTCACCTTTCTCAGAATTTTCGCGCAGGCAAAATATCACGAGTATCGGTAAAATTCGCGAAATTCTGTCAAAAAAAAACAAAAATTCTTGAGAAGTAAAATTCAATATTAACGGCCTTCTTTGTGGCACATAATGGATATTCCATCGAATTTTTTATAGATTAGACATTTATATATGACATATGTTTTGTGACATTCACATGTGTATTTCGTCGAATATTTTTTCTATCAAATAAATCAGGATTTACCTTTTCAGTTTTAAAATCTGAGTATAGAGTGTACGCTGTTTCATTGGTGATCACTTCAACTGCAAATCCCCAGCAGCCTAAAAGGTAAAGCGATGGTAATTTTGACAATCTTCGCATAATACAATAGAAATAAAACTTATTAACTGCGCATGACTGTAGAAAATTAATTGGTATTTACTGAAGGCAAAGTTTCGATATTGGTGTTATTCTCAGACTAAAATTTTTAAATATCCAAATGATCAACTTTTTTTCCTTACGAAATAAGTCTAACCAGTAAACTCACTCAACTTATTTGAATCCTGCAAAAACTAAGACCACTTCTTTTTTTTATTAGCAGTTGGGTGATGGGGTTGAAATATACTTTCCCTTTAAATTTTTTGCTTTATTTATTTCAACTGTCTGATTCTTTCAAGAAATACGCAAATCAAATCCCCAAATTAAAGTTGTTAAATTGCACACTTTTACACGCTTCTTTTTAAAAATATCAAAGTTATAACCAGGCTGGTCATTATTCTTATTTCTCTATGGCTCTAAACAATAGACCTATTGTTTTTACCCTGAAATCCCAGCCTGACATTTTTATTCCCACAAACAAACTCAGCATTTTACCATTGCAGTCCGGTTTGTTATTTGTTCATACCTCGTTATTCCCTTTCTTTAAATGATTGACTTACCAGCATTTTCCACATTGTTGATATCAGAATCAGTGTGCAGAAGATAGCTGTATTTGCCACTAGAGTTATTTACAGCATATGTCACGCTCAAAGCATTGGTGCCTTTACAGTTTGTTATCTGGCAGTCATACTGTTCTTCAATAACATTTCTTTCCAAATGTTTTTCTAAATCATAACACATTTTTGTTTTGAAAATACTACACAGGTGATGTTGTTCGCTCATTCAGGTTGCTTATTGCACTGGAATATCGAGTCAATAAAGATCTAGCAACGACTAATAAGAAACGCTGATAGAGGGTGGACATTTTTTTCGATACATAGGACCTTCAATATTAGCGGGAAACCAATTACTAATCGAATTTTCTATCTTGCAACGAGGTTTCAAACAGCTTATAAAACCGCATTATCAATTAAGATTGTAGCAATGCAGTTCTTATAGTAATAGATCGAGTGTAAAAAAGTAAAAGCTATCAAAAGTTCTCTTATTTATGTAAGAAGATATGTTATTTGTTACTCTTGAGTGTAACATAAATGTAAACATGACGACGACGTGAACACAACATGATCAGGCATACAAATACTATTACAATACTATCCACAAATACTATTCTGGATGACGTTTGTTTATGTTTGCAAGTAAACTACTTACTCGGATTAACGTATGTTTCAATGAAATATGTCTTGTTGCAAACTGGAGAAAGTTTTCCTGAAAAATATAAAAAATATTAACCCTTTAAACTAAATTTTCCTCCCAGAAAAATTAAATTCAATCAAAAAAAAAATTGATTTCAATAATTTTGTTTTTATGTGTGTGTGATGAAAATACAGATTGTTCGTTGCATTGTTTGAATAGGAAGGATATTGGTTTAAAAGAACATCGTGAAAAACATATATTTGATCAAAACGTTATACAAAGATATTACAGAACGTTTTTGCGCGAAAATCTCACACAATAAATAAACATGACAATACAAGAAGAACGGAATAGCATGTAATTATTTGATTACCTTGTAATTTACCTTGGCTGTAATCTCTTCCTTCCTAAAATGAATTGAATGATGTTGTTATTTGTTGCAAAGTGTAAATATAGTCTTAGGTTGGATTAAAACAAATATACATACTGATATGCAGATCAACGCGAATAGAAGCCATAAACTTAGTTGTGAAGCAGCCATGTTGCATACAATACTTTTCAAAATGTCTACCACTCAATTGATAGAATGACCGTTCAATAATAAATTCGAAAGCTTGCTCGCTTCTTTTATGCGCGCCAGTTGTTCCGGTTGTCAAAATTAGTATAGGCTTATCATCATCTTTTGTTTTGTTTACATTTTTATGCACGTGAATTATTTATTTATGTATTTCAAGGATTTTCTTCCTTTTGGTACTTCGTTTACACTGTCGGTATTTTTGCCTACGTAAAGTTTGTTAAAATGATGACGATATTAATGATAAGAATTTTCTTGCTCTCAAAAGAATTTTAAGTGTAATGACTTATGACTCACTTCCTTATTATCGATTGTTTGGTTCTTCTTAGTAATTTTTGGTGAAATTTTGGTTTCACCTATTTTGTTCGCAGGACGGTGGGACAATGATAATCAAAATTGAATTAAAAAGACCTGGAGACGAAGTTTTATTTTTATTACGTAGAACATCTCTCGCGTTTAAAAGTAACAATAAATCCATTATTGGAGTAGCTATCGTTGACAGCCTACTTCAATTTTTAAAAAAAACAACTGATCTCATTTGTTACAGCTTGTCCGTCGTTCTCAGTTTATTTCCGAGGGCTAGTTTTCATGTAGCCTAACGTAATCAATGAAGAATACACGATGACTTTCATTAAACAGTAGTATTGAAAGATTAAAATGCAGTCGAACCTGCTAGTGGAATGTTGTTTACCTCCCACGCGAAAATATTTATTGCGATTCACGTGGTATTAGCGAAAATGTTTTTTGTTCTCAAACAATATTATTTTCAATATTTTTATTTTTACATTTAATTTGAATTTTGTTTGTTACACCACAAGTTGTTAAAAGCTGACCTCCCGCCGGAAAACAAGTTGATTTCACATGAAGGGCTTCAAGCTGTTTATGGTTCTTTATTTCTCTTAAAAACAAATTTTTTTGATACTTAAGATTTCTGACTTAAAGGTTTTGCGAACTACGTTAATTAATGCATGACGTCATGTACTTGATGTGAATGAGATGCTGTTTTAAGGGTTTATCAAGGTATGTGATGACGTAAATATGTTTTCTCGTCTCCAGTTTGATATTTAGAACATTTTACATGAATATTAATATTTAATTATCCTAATTATCATTTATTCCGAAAATTAACTGAATACTTTTTGGTCAAAAAGAAAAAAATTAAATAAAAAAAAAATTAAACATATCGAATTAGCTTTGTTATTTCACCATTTGTTCATATCCATGACAGAATACCTCATTCACGAATTTATTTTTATTGAGGTGCCGAAGATTTTACAAATTATAGATCAGTTGCAATGGTGTTGCTGTAAAATGGACACTACATGCAATAAAGCAATAGACCGATAGTAGTGTCAACTGGTTTTTTTGTAGAAGTAAAAAAATATGTAGAATTAATTTATTTTTGCCGAGAACAATACTGGCATACTGATAATTGAAACTCTCTCCAAGTTGGACAGATATGTTGTTTTTCCCTTCCACATTCCCAGTTACACTTCTCCTGATGATTTTTGTCATGATGTAGAATTGCTCGGAGATAAGAATGTTGTTTTACTCATTTTGTTTTGCTTAACTAGAGAGGTGGCATCATAAAATTCTACTAAAATTGGAATTCTTGTATTGTATTATACTTATGACATATCTTAAAGAAAACATTCTTTTTCGTCATCACTAAATGTAACCTTTCTTTCGTAACAAACAACATTATGAAAAAACCCTCTTATTAAGATTTCACTTGGAAAACCGCTAAATAAGCTTGGATATTTTATTACTTTTGGCTTCCCGATTACCACCAGTAAGAAACCGAAGTGAAATTCATTGTGTGACTAAAGCGTTGACATATTCTCTTATCAAATCGAAATATGGCCATACTCCATTATCATGCACCTCAGGCTGGAGCGTCTGACAGAATATTTTTGGATATTCGTGCAGTCGATAGCCGAGAGTCGAATATCTCAGCAGATATCCGATATCGAATATCTGCTCGAGATATTCGATATTCGATAGTCTCTCCGGCACTTATATTTCGTTTATATATATAGTTCCTTTAAAAAATTACACGCAAGTCGGTCAGATGGAGAGTTTAAACTAATTAAAAATAAAAAAGTTATCAAACAAAGGATGTATTATATCGCACTCCATCTTTTATTGTTCTCGATATAAGTAGTACACAAAGGATAAGCAATCAGATGGAGAGCTAAAAATAACTGAAGCGCGAACGTTTTAAAACAACAAGAAACAAGAAGAACGAAAAAGACAAAAACAAAAACAAAAACAAAAACAAAACAAAATAAAATATGGAGAGGTTCGCCACTTTAGATAATAGTTCCTTTCCAATGGTGCATGATAAAACAGATATTCAGCGCGGTAAAATCGGATATCGTAATTATTAAGTTTCGCTTTGTTTATATTCGACTCCGCTGCGCGTCGTCGAATATCACAAGCTCGACTGAATAATTACGGATATCCGATTTTACCTTGCTGAATATCTGCTTAATATTGTGAGGAATACCTAAATGGTTAATGACTGTGTGAATTGTTTTAACAGACTTATATTTGTCTTTTATATTATAAACAGACGTAATAAAGTTGACGTTTAAGTTAACATGCAATATAGTTGCATGCGAGAAAATGCGTCAAACTTCTCACTTGAAGAGTCTCTTAATTGAACAGAGAAATAAGATGACCATAAAATGTACATGCTACTTATTCTAATGTTTACAAAAACAAAAATAACATTTCGTGGTTTTGTCGAAAATCAGATTGTCATAGAAGAAAAATGTAGGAAGTGGAAGAAAGATTCGCACGACCTTTAATTTTTGCGCGAATATATTTGAGGAATGTTTTCGGCGTCTTAATAGATTTAGAGTGTTTATTTAGGCAAAAAAAACAAAAATGTTTCTTTCCCAGCTAATAATATTGGGAATTATATTTCCGCGCTATCAGAACATACAAAGTTGGTCACGTGCTTCACTTATAAAAATTGACTAAAAATCTGTCAAAGAAATTGGAAATTTCAAGTAAGATTTTTAGTGACGTTACGTCTAATTTCACTGACTACCTAATTCCTCCTGACCAATATACTAGTCGCACCTTAAAATAAAATATTAATTTAATCAGGGACGCGATTACACTGCTAACAACAAGTGCCGATCTTCTTACCGAGTGTACTCCTCACACTTGGCTATCATTTTATCGAGTCAAATATTGAATCAAATTAATTTGCGAGTTGAAACATTGCGGTTGAAGCTGCCAAAAAGTAGGAGTGGTACCACTTTAAAGAATGACGTCAAAGATATTGAAGTCGCCATAGTTGCGTGTGCAGTGTTTGAATGAAATAAAGCGTAAATACACGTCACTGGATGCCATATTTTAATGTGAATACCAGGAAAAAGACCAGAAGATTCTTTCGGTGTCCGATATGTTTCGGCAATTAATGGTAAAGTCAAAGCTCGTTTTCAAGTATGCGTTTTTTAATGCGTGCACTCCACAACGCTGAATTTTTTTCATTGGTAAATATATTTCAGGCAACACGTTTAAGCAAGCAAGGTGGATGTTTTGTTTTGTTTTGGACACCTTAAAAAATATCGTTAAATTGTAAAAAAATATCTCCAAATTGTAAAAGTTATAATACAAAAAAAAAAAAAGGTAATAATTCTGCAACAAAAAGTCGAAAAAGTTTTTGTTATCTTATAAAACGTTTTTATCTTGAAAAAAGTTTTGTCTTGAAAAACATCTATAGCTTTTATCCTTCTCACAGAAATGAAACAAAATACAGGAAATATGTATTTATAATGTACCATGAAGTTAAGTGCAAACTAAAGAAGAACACGTCCTTCGCAAATTATTACTATAAAAAAAATATTCACATCTTAATGGACACACTTTTGTGGCAAAAAGACATTTGTTTTTAAAAAATCAAGAGGAAGTCGCTCATGTAAGTAGAAACCATTGTATGAGCAGTCAGGTTAAAAGCTACTATATACTAGAATCAATACATAACCTGGACTTTGATTTTGGAATTATTGTTTCGCTTCTTTTCGTATAACCTACGATAATCGTTTTAATCATTTAGGAAAGAGCTTCTGTTTCCTTAGCCCGGCCTACCTGACTTTTTTTTCTTCTATTTCTTCTTCTACAGCTCTCCCGTTTGACTTGTAATTTATTTATTTTTTTCTACTTTCCGCGGCCCTGTACTGTGTAATCGCCGTAATGCCGATAAGAGCGTCAGGAAGCCGGGCTACTGTTTCCCCAAGACCAAATACTTTCGAAAACAAACAAAAAATAAAATAAAAAAAAGACAAAAAAACCTGTGCTCTAATAAATTTTGTCTTACTACTCTAAACAGGGTGGGCACATATTTAATACGTCGTAATTTTAGAAGATTGCAGTAGAATTTACCCTTTTGAGGCAAATGTTAACAAAAAACACTACAGAACGTATATTTTATACTAATAATCAAGCTTTGCCTTGTTTCAATATCAGAAAAATTGTTATTTCGGATTGCAGTAATTATATAAATATAATTCATCAGTCCTGGAAAATTAGAAACGCTTTCTTTAAACAAGTAAAGCGAAGTGAATTCGAAGAAAAAATTGTTACACAACAACGCAAAAGCAGATGTACTTTTTTTAAACGTCCCCTTCAGAAGCCAATTTTTCAAAAGCGCCCAAGTAAGATATTCACGTGGTCTTGATTTTAAGATTTTGGGGAAATACTCCTGTTGTTTAGAGAAAACTCAGGCAACTTGACCTTGGTTGGGAATTACTTGAAGTAGAAATTTTTTGTATGCTTGTATAAACATGTGGAAACACCGTAAAAAAACATAATTTATTTTGACAGTTTTGAACTAGAGCAATATACATTACATCTCCACAGGGCAAGGTAAGGAGTAGCTAAAAACTGTAAATTTATTAAATCTGAATCGTTATCTGGAAGTATAATGGACTATAAATTAGCACTTCGTGAAGAAAAAGTTATTGACTTGTCAAGTAACTAATCCGCTAATTCGAATTTTGGCAGCAGTCAGTCAGTCTGTCGGAGCAGTTTCATCTCGTCAAAACATCAACACTTAAAAGGTGATGAACAAACAAGGAATATTATGGTAATGTGGGAAAAACGTAATACCGAAGATAAAAACAAACAAACAAAAATTTGGAGACAAATAAATTTGTTCGTATATTTCAATAAACGCAAATGCAGTAATCAAACAAATTGACAATTCGTATAAAATTTTAATTGAATTTTCGCTTGAAAAATACAAGCTAAATTAACAATTACAACGAAAATATTATGCGCGTGTATATATAAAATTTCAATAGATTCGTTTTAACTTTTGAAAATTGCAATGGATACTCCAATATTTAATTGATTTCATAATAATAATCATTTCAACTCAGCATCCAACATTTTTAGTATTCATAAAAGGTGATTCCCCGAAGCAGCTTACCAATCGCAACATTACCAGGGCCAACATGGGTCAGGACATCTTTGAAGGTAAGTATCCAAGGTTCCATCGTTCACTTGCATCAGAGCGGTATATGTTGTCAGCTACAATAAAATCAATTCACATCAAGGATTATGGTTTTTGGCGTACCTTTTTGGTGAAAAGACTCGTTAAAAAATGGAAATAAAGCTACCTTTATTTCTAGAAATAAAATTAAAAGTTCCTAATATTTTCGTCTAAACAGGCTGTACGTATTTTTGAAAGAATAGTGTTTTTCACCTCGGCCTTGGCATCCTTTAACGAATTAAAATCGGACTTTATTATTGAATATTGTGAGTGTATTCCAAATACACACACTGCAGACACGAAAGTATTAGGGGAATTTAGAAGAATAGAGTCTTTAATCGAAGCATTACTAATTTAAAAATTCAAAGCGCAAAATATTTCTTAAAACAGCGGAATTAGAACGCCATTTAATAAACTGTGCATTTTCCATCCCTCCTTCTATCAACACTCACCTTATTCAAACTTGGTCTTGTGGACAAAACATTGAAGAGCCCTTTAAATCCCATACCCTGAAACAACAAACCACAATTTAAGTTGGTTATGGCAGGTTGGAGCCAAAATAAGTTAAATGAAACGTTATGCTGTAGTACCTTTTGAGTCATTTCTTTCATGCATTTGTTGCCCTAAAAACAAAAATAAGTTTATAATTTATTTATTTATAATTTATTCAAAAGATTGTATCGCAAGAAATTTGCTTGCAAAACTAGTTGTACCGGTGTGCGTCTGTCATCAATAAAAAAAGGAGCCTTCCAGTGATCGTAATTTGTTTCCAATAGAAACCACATTCCTTTTGATGTATCCATTCTAAAAAACACCGAACACAATAAGACAAAAATGATAATGAAATGATAATTATGTGATGAACACAAAAAAACTGAGTTTTATGCAATATATATCCTATGAGATGTAAAGAGGAAGCAGTTCTTGGTTTTTATAAGAAAATTGACTGCTTTTGACATTGCTGCATCTATAACTCTAAATACAACTGTAACTAAATTTAACATACTCCCATAGATCGACAGTTTTTTCTCTTGATCTTGTAATAACACATGCTTCTCCTGATTGGTTACCACCCAAAATAAAATAAGCAGGCGCCAACATTGTGGTGTTTGATAACATCAATTTAGCTTGACTGTAACTAAATATAACAGGAAAGCAATTTAAAATAACAGGACTTATTTTAGAGAGAATAAAAGAAAGTCAATAAGTAAGTGGAGAGAGGTCTCACACAGCAAAATGTTTATAACAAATTTGTGTTGGAGAAATTTGAGTTCAAATTTATGTTTGACTATTACACTTTACCTAAGATGTCTTTCGAATTTTTAGGGTATTGCTTAAGGTTAGTTAATGGTGTTTGAAGCAATAATATTTAGTATTTCCTGTAATATTAATTTAAGATTTATAAGATAAAAATGTCACTGCGAATCTCCCAATCAATTTTATATTCACCTATATTGTGAAGACAAATTCCAAAAACATTTTCGTTTTAAAATGTTCAACAACAAGAAAAAGTTGAAAACAATTTTTGCAAGCTTGTGTTCAGGGAATGAAACATGAAAAAAAATCCTGTAAATCAGCCTAATTTTTTCACTCTTCATTCTGCAAAATACCATCTGCAAGTATTCCTTCCTGCAAAAAATTGCTTCCCTTGAGGTCTTTTTTACATTTTGTGCATATGAAGTACTAACCTAACTGCAGTATCCATGACATCACGAGTCAGAAAGCCCATCCATTTACCCTTTGAGATTCCAAGCACCCATTCTATTATACCTAAGTGAATATATATATACATTGTAAATTTTAAGACTGAAATTCCTTGGAAAACCACTTCAGAGAGTTTTTTCTAGCATAAAGAACTTGAAGGGTTGGACTTACAGTTTTTGTGTGTTTCTAACATTTAAATTAAGAGAGCAATCTGTCCCTAATTTATTAATTCATTTGACGTATTCGATGACTTAATCCAAACCAAAAGACAAATTTTGAGGGGATATCCTTTTTAAAATAAAATGATAATTCCATACCTATGTAGCCTCCATCCAATGAAAATCGTTCATTCATAGTGAGTGTGAACAGGTACTGCATGAAAAAAAATATAGTATAAAACTAAAATTACAATTTTATGTCAAAGCTTTCATATGTTACAAGTTCTAGATGAACCACCCATTCGTTTAATCCCTACAGTCTAATAAAAAGTTAGGGCTAAATATATATAAAAAACAAAAAAGTTTGTGCAAGAATTTATGGAAAAATGGATCAACAAAATTTATGGAAAGAAGTAAACATTTCTTACAGGTTTGATTGCAGTCAAGATTCCTATATAACCAACAAAATGTACTGCCTGGTACATCGTTTTTCCACTCCTCTGAAAAAATAACAAGAAGAAAGCTTCAGAACAAATTAACCATATGACATATTTCTTAACAAATTTAATAATTTATTCATAAAATAATTAACTTTTCGACGCACTTGGTAATCAACAATAACCATCAACTTTCTCAACTTTTCTGAGACTAGCCAAGTGTTATTTTTATCATCCCATCTAAAAAAAAAATGTAAGTTTATATAAAAAATGTATAATCTGAAAAATTTTACGTTAAAAGAAGATCCAAAGAAATACCAAGGAAATAAAAAATACCCTAGCAGTAATCCAAAATCCAAATTCCTTGCATGATATAATCTTCCTTTAAAATAAAAATTATTAAATGTATATACATTAAAATTATTACAAAGTATTAATGACTGTGAACAAAAAAAATAATTTTGATACCTGCATCGTCTTGGCCAACAACAGATGTACAAGCTGTGAATATTTCATAAAAAATATTGTACAGCACTGCTTCCCCTGTTAAAAAAAATAAATAAATTACTTGCTTGTATAAAGTCTTAATGAGCTGAAATGACAAGGACTTGATGTATGAATGTTGGAACTCAGGCACCTTGTGGATTGGGCTAAACTACAGGATCAACAGTAATTTAACTTTTCTTTTCAAGGAAACGCTTAAAAATATTGAACTAACCCAGAGGAAGTCCTGAGGCCTTTGCTATTCCTTTAATCTCCCCAGAGTATGGACTTGGCAGTCTGTCAATAATCGTTGCCTAAGTAAAAAAATTAAATACACAACTATTAGTTTAAAAAATGAACGTTAAAAAGTCATGTGACAGGCATGACCAAGAAGTTCTTTGTAACACATCTTTTTAACATACAACAAACAAATCTGATGTCATTTAAATTATTTACACTTACTAAAGCATCATCTACAATGTTGATGACTTTTGACGGGATAAGTTCCTTAATAACTGCAATAAGTTCAGTCAACTAAAATCAAGGACAAAAAATTTATAGTCTGGTTTTCCTAAAAAAATGAGAAATAAATTAACCTGCAGTCTAGTACAAAAAAAATTACTTGTTCTTTCTTTGGTGTTATTATGTGTATCCATCGTTCTTCTGGAGGCAAATCCATGTTTAAAACAACTGTCTTTAGCTTACTACTACAAAAATAAATAAAAAATTAAATCTTTCTGGAGCTGAAAAGTTTTTACATGGCATAATTAAGAAATAAAATATCATCTAATATAATAATACGAAAGTTGTGTCCGTCTGTGACCGCCAAAGTGGATATCTTCATTTTCCTTTGATGTCACCAAAAAATGTCTATTTTTTTTATCTTTCTGATGTTACGGCGGGACTTCAATACATTTAGACTGACGTCAATGCATTTAATAAGATTGGTGAAGCCATTGCATTGCAGTTTAACTTAAGGCCAAATAACTTGGAAACAGGGTGGTGACGTCAGTCATTTTTCACTGTGTGGGACAACCTGGGACCAAATTGGGTAAGTTTTGGGTTGATGACGTCATCAGAAACCTCAATATATCTCAACCGTCCGTAAAAAGTACATGATCCTATACATTTTCTTGATCAGCGTTTTAAGAACTATACAATAGAGGCAATGGGTACACAAAAGGATTTCTGAAAAAAAGGGGGAAAAAAAGGTCTGACATCAGCAAAATGTTTAAACCCCTATATTTCCTTCAGTTCGTGAAAAGCACATAATCATATACATTTTCTTGAATTTTTTCGTATATGGACGGGTCGTTTTGTTTTGTCATTGCTGTTGTTTTGTCATTGCTGTCGTCATCAAGATTCAAATGATGGCTCTTTCCATTGTTATCCTGCCTAAGTGGATTTTCCACGGCTTTATCAACTAGTCTTTTATAATTTTCTTTAACAAAATCTATATGTAGCTACTGAACTGTAGCTACATAGGTAAAAATATTTGTGGAAATTACTATTTTGCCTATTTCTTGAAATTGCCAAGCAGGATAATCTGGCCAATACAGTGCCAGCTACTAGGCTGGAAAAAACCTACTTTAGCAGGCAGGGATATAGGCTGGGATAACAACATTAAAAATGTGTAGTTATCCATATGTCTGCATCATGAAACAATTCACACCACAATAAACATCAGTGAATTTTGACAAGTCCAAAGTGTGTGCCTTTTACAGACAGGTTTGGTTGTTTGCATTTTCAATGTCTTGTTTTTTAAGTTAGGCTGACGTACGTTGTTGGGTCCGACAACAGTATCACCAAGTAAATGACATCTATCCCCTTTCCCCCCATGGACTGCTGCTAACTAACATAATAAGAAGACCTGGCAACTACTATAGCTAGCTAGAGCTAAATTCTTTATTGCTGTTCATAAATCTTACCTAGCATCAGGAGGATATGCATCTTTTCTGCAAGGCTCGTCAATCTATATTTAAAAAATAGCTTTTTCAGGAGCTAATTGGAAAAAGGAAATAGCTTTTTCAGTAATTGGAAAACAAATATTATTTTATCAACAAGCTTTCTAAAGCACAAACAAAACAAAACGTTAAGAGATACGTATATAACCATCTTACTTTTGCACTGACAGTTAATGCAAAGATTAACACAAGACATACACCAGCAGATAAATACTTCATCCTGCCTGCCTGCTATAAAATGATAGAAGGGCAGTGTGTGTGTAGTAGTGGTGTTGCTTTACAACAATGGCTACCATTTTATCATGTTTTGATCATGTGAGTCAAGATTGTTTACCTTCCGAAAATAACAAGGGGCGTTTCAAGGGCGGATCTTTTGGGGTTACGCACTTTGTTTTATAAGAACCACACTTTGTGATTCTTAAAAATTTTAGGACTAGAGCGACTCTCAAATAATTCTAATCTATATGCTCACATTTGGGTAGTACCTGTAAAGATGATAGGGATACGGGATTTGTTGAGAGCGGGTGACACATACTTACAAACCAAATTTAATTTTTAAAATCTTTAAAATTGGTCCGGAATTTGATCCACAATATTGGTCAAAATATGTTGAGACAAGACAGCTAATTTCGCAGTTTGCCATTACAGGTAATTGCGTAGGCTATTTCTATATTAGATTCACACATTTTGAACTTGTCAAAGTTCACTTCTCAATGTTCAGAGAGTGGACTTAAGATCAAGTTATTTGGTTAGGTACAAATTTTTAAAATGTGCTAATTGTTTCTCTCAGCATGGCCATTTTTCATGATTTTCGGAGCCTTCGTAACGGGCCCCGACGTGGATTATTACGGTGAGCGGTTGTGCTAGAGATGTGTCTAGCAACTTTTCAACGTTGTATGTCTGCCTGGCCTACACGTGTGTGCAAAAGTAGCGACTTGGCAGGCTGCCGGCTGCAGAGCATTGACTGTTACACACTTTTGTCCATATTTAAAAAAAATGAGGAAAAAACTGCCTTCGTGTCAAAATCTTTGTCCGAGATTGCAGGACCAATAAATTTCTACTAATAACCTAATTTGACAGTACATTAATCTGACGAATGTTAATTGAAGAAGGTGACATAACACTGCCGTTTCACCGCATGATTTCTCTGTTCGCCGTTGTAGCTTTGCCGCCATCATGACGTCAAAACAATCTACGGTCGGTAATCTATGATAATCATCACCGCATTTGCAAATGCAAATATCAAAAGAAATGCGTAATTCTAAACTTTCTTAATTCCGAAATTCCCCGCCCCTCCATCGACGTGCGTTCACATTCGCGTCGTCAATCCTTGAAGAGTGAAAAAATAGCGAAATGAAAATTAAAACAATGTTAAGATATCTTGCCGGGATGTTATTATCATTATCATTGTTCTCAATATATCATTTATGCAGGGCCCTCAGAAGAACATATTCTTTGTGCTTAGTTAAATGTTGCTTGAAGATATTCCGCACAAAAGCCTTATTCATAATAAATTTAAACTGAATTCGCGTGTACAAAACTGTTGCTATGACATTTACCACGATCATTGCTACCGTTGTGTAGATGACGTTAAATTAACGACGAATTGACGACGTTAAATTAATAACGTAATCTTTTACATTAAAAGATGTCGTCAACGCACAATTTCGTTGAATTGGAAAACAATGAGAAAGTTATTCAATATCTTAAGACACAAAAGCTTATAACAACGCCTACTCTTCATGCTACTGATTCACGAAAGAGGCAAGCTATACATATCGCTGCTAAAAAAGGAAACCCCAAGCTGGTTTACCAACTTATAAAATTTGGGGCAAGCGTAGACACGTATGTTGTTTTTGTTAACTAATAAGTACCTGCTGGTTTACCAAATTAACGTAAGTCTGCGATAATCAACCAGAGAGTTAAAAAAAACTTTTTATTTGCGAACTTGTATGATTATACATGAGTACATATTTTCAAATTCCACAGCTCTTAACCTCGTTCCCAGCGCCTGTTGTCTCTTTTTTATATATGTGTCAGAAAAGATACAAGATGCCCTAGGAACGAGGTTACTCATATTTCATATAGACAAAACAGTTTTAAGTTATAGGCAAGACTTTTTTAGCGAAGGTTAAACATGTTGCATTCTTCTAGCAGAAATTGAAAAGTTTGATTTATTGCGAAAGCTATCATTCACACATTTTAATGTTTAATTGATGTCTATATTTCTTTTTTTTTCAAGGACATGTTCAGAAGGCAATACTGCTCTGCATTATGCATGTATGTCTGCATCAGTATGTGCAGTTATCATCCTGCTTTCGGCTGGAAGTGATTTGCATGCCATAAACAAACATGGTGAATCTCCACTAGAAGTGATTCCTGAGAAGCATCAAATCAAAATAGGATCTTTAATAAGACAAGCAGGTGATGGTTTAAGTTTAAGAAATCCTACTCTTTAATACTAGGAAACGTTTTGTGAGGACTTTTGTAACATCTCCATGCTATCCGCTCGCTATTCGTTTAACGTGCTTTGGCTACTCACAGTTGACTTTTCGAAGTCGATTTCTCCATGTGACTCTGCCTAAAGGTTTTGCGTTCTATGACGAATCTATTCACGTCTGCTTGTACTAAAGCATTTTCTAAGGTGTACCAGTGCGAAACTCACAAGAAAGGACTTCAAGGACGATGATGAATAACAATGAACTCAGGACTGAACCCTGATAAACGCCCAGTTTTACATCAACAGTATCAGAGTAGGATTCATTCACTCTTATCCTGCTTGTTGTGCTTATGTACATAGCCTGAACCAGTTTCACGATCAATTTTTTTAGAGCAAGTTTCCATTTTCTTAGACCAAGTAGAAACTTTTCTTCGCACTCAATCGAAGGATCTTTCAAGATCGACGACGTCGAGATAGAGTTTTTTGTTTTTTGCAAGGTGTTTTTCTTGAAGCTGATGGAGTATAAATATGGCATCTCTTGTACCACGATCTGGCATATAGCCAAACAGCATTTCGTCGATTGATCTCTGACGACATTTTTAACCACTTTATCAACTACTTGTATCAAAAAATTTGAGTCCTCGATAGTTCCCACTTCCCAATGCATCACCTTTATAAAGATTTACGGTATAACTGTGATGCCAATCATCGGGACACCAGAAGCCTTCAGCATTTCGGTTACAATGTCTGATGGTTCAGTAGTTTTATTAGCTTCATTTTAGCGATTGCTTGGAGTGGAGGCATTCCATGCACTGGTTAAGCACCAAGATTTCAGATCTTTTCCGTTCCAAGGGAATTCTTCATTCAGAACCCTATCGTAATGTTCTTTTCACACCTTCTTTCCTAAATCGTATGTAACCGATATTTGTCCTAAATCGACTGTAGTCTGTAATTTGTCACCAATAACGTTTGTATTAACCTAACGTATTTGTTTTGCAATGTGAGATTGGGAGCTATAATGGAAAAAGCATTTTCTTCAGCAGCTCTCTTTGCTAGATACACAGCATGTCGTGCTTTAGTATAGGGTGGCACAAGAGACTTTTTCATGCGCATGTGCATGCGCCTAAAAATGCTGCGCCTGTAGGCGCCACAAAAAAAGCCAGATAAAATTTACAAACGAAATAAGGAAAGATAGAATCACCTAACGGCTTTGTCGACCGAAAAGATGAATCTGGAAACGTGATAGAAAGCTCCTGGCGGAAAATGCACCATCTAAAAGTTGAGTGCCGTTAAATATCCTCTGACAGGTAATAGACCAAACAATTCTTTTTTTCAGCCTCTTTACATGAAGAAATCAAGAAATACATACTGAATGTAAACATTTTTAAATGGTCATATGGTTGATTTTAATTTGGTTAATAGAAAATATGTTGCAAAAAATGTATTTCAACAACCTGCAGAGGGTGGCGACACAATGAAACATTTTAAAAAATTGTTGCCAGCACAAATTTGTCCCTGCAACATCAATTGTCCCTGCAACATCAATTGTCCCTGCAACAACAATTGTCCCTGCAACAACAATTGTCCCTGCAACAACAATTGTCCTGCAACATCAATTGACCCTGCAACAACAATTGTCCCTGCAACATCAATTGTCCCTGCAACAACAATTGTCCCTGAAACAAAATAGAATGCTGAATGTTACAGCAACAATTCTTTTATCCCCAGGGACGTCTTGATGTGTTGCAACAAATATTCGGTTATGGGACAAGATGGGACTTTCACATGCGCGTGCAATGCATCATGCTGCATTGCATACGCATGAAAAAAGTTCCTCGTGTCGCCCTAGCTTTACGCTTTGGAATGAGATGTTCCTCTTTATCGCAACCTTTTGTCCAAGCTTTCCACAGACGTCTCTTTTCTTTTATCGCTACAATACTTATTTCACCACTAGGTCTCTTTTTGGTGGAGGGGCTTCTTCATTTTACCACAAGACTTGTCAGTAGATTCGAGCAGAACTGATTTTAATGCAACCCATAACTCCTCCGTGGATGCATTACTTGGTTTGAAGTTCTCTGCAAAGGCGTTGAAGTGTGTACAAAAATCGGCTTCTTACATCTGCATCTTTCAGTTTCCATGTTCGTAATTTTAGGGGTGAATGTCTTTGGTTTGTGTCCTGACAGTTTTAGTTGGAGGGTGCCAACTAGTAGTTTGTGTTGTGGTGTGCCCTCTTTATTGGGAATTACTTTTGAATCTTTCACAATCTTAAGATGTGCTTTAAAAGTATAAAGTCGAACTGGGTAATACAAGCGCCTGAATGATTAATGTTATTTGGGTGACTGTCTCGCTTAGCAAAGTCCAGTAATCTTTCACCATCTGTGTGTCTCTCGTAACCCAGGGATTCTTTACCTAAATAACCATTCCAGTCATTATCACGAATCCTAGCGAAAATAGGTTGCATATTGTCGTAGAATTTGTTTTTTGTATTTTCGTTCAGTCAGTCTGGGAGGCATACACCAAGAAAATTGCCAGAAGACAACAGAATACCAACGCCACCATAATCTTGTGCATTGCCGACCCAAAATAACGTATATCTAGTAATATCTGGAAGAAGAACCTCTCCAACACAACTCTTGTACACTACAAATATCAATACCTCTCCTACTTACAGTTTCAACTATTTCATTTGATCTGCCTCTCATTGTACCGACATTCCATGTCGCTATTTTCATTCGTCGGCTTTCACTTGATGATGGTCTGGCTGGCATACATTTAAAGCTACCAGATGCGACACCTTTAACAACATTGTCTTTCATTCCGTATACGAGAGATTTACTCAGAATCGACATGTTTAGAAATTTAAGCAAGAATTTTATGGCCGGATGCCCTTTCTGTCGCCTGCCTGTTTCCATCACCAGTATTTTTACTGACGCACCATCTCTCCATCAACATTGAACCAGCCCAGTTGTATGAATCCAACAAATGACTTTCTTATTTTTGAACAGGGTAGCAGACACTTTCCCTGGAGCCAGAAGCCCCGTTTGCCTCTAAGAGTTACTGATGTACAAGACGGGGATGTGGGGGCTGGCGTGTGTGGAAGAAGCTGTGTTTTTCGCTAAGCATTTATGTCCTTTTAAAAACACGCTATCACCACATCTTGACCGGCTACCTCATTCTTAAACGACATTTGATTTGAAGTGTATTTTTATGTTTAGAACAAACAAGAAAAGCCATAACCACTAAAAAGAAGGTAAGTTGTAATAATATCAAGGTCAAATGAAGCTTACACTGGCAGCTTGGAATATAAAAAGTGTCGTGCATGTTCTACCATTTTAGGGCGTGATCGATAATAACAGAAAGTTTAAACTTTCTCTCACAAAAAATGATAATTGCCCATATCCTTTACAAGTGGTGGAAGAAGATTTAAAAGTGGATTTCGATGAAGTGTTAGCAAAGGGACCAAACATTTGTGTTTGTAAAGGCACGTTCAACTCAATGCCAACTATGGTAAATTTCGTTACAAATCTTGAAGCCGAATACTTACTTCTTCGCGAAATCACGGTTTTAAGGTAAAACCCAATACAAAAAGTTTTTATTTTCTTGAAACTACAAATTAGCTTAACTTTGGAATTGCGGGGTGTGTGTGTGACAAATGAAACAGACACACTTTCATTATAAAGCAAGGCGTGATACACGAATGACATGGTCCACCTATTCTCAGATAACATAAGTTACATTGCCCGTGGATAATGCAGTAATTTTAAAACAACATTTTTTACCAAACCGAAAATGACAAGTACTTACTGGTATGGAAAGAGGGTTTGCAACGAATTTTTTTCTTTCAGCAAAATATGAACCAGTAAAATAAAAATTCAAATCTTCCACTGATTGAGTTTTTAGAGGAATAAAATTTGATTGAGGATGTCATGAAGGGAACACATTTTGTAGCCTATCTGCATGCGTTTGGTAATGTTTGATGCTAATAATTTTAGGCAAATACACCATCCTAATATTCTTTTGGCTCTTGGGATTGGTAAAAACCAAACGGAAACCGAAAGCTGTAAAATTATATTCGATGCAACTGACACATTTGGTTTCTTACATCGTGTTATACTCCAAACTGGTTTAGAACTAAAGTCTGCAGATGTACTTAACATTGGAAGAGATATTTCAAGTGCTCTGGTTTATCTGCATTCAAAAGAATTGATTCATTGTTCAGTAGCATCGTTCAGTGTTACGTTAACTAGAAGGTTAAATGCTAAGGTAAATCTGGAGAATATTTACATGTGACATCTAACTCAATATACATCGCCCTTTCCTAGGAGGATGGAGAGACGTCCATCAGAGTTTAGACCATGGAAGATTTAAAAAATAACGCCATTAGGCACATCGGATAAGAAAATTTTGTATTTTATCTGTTAAAATCTGCAGCAGATAAACTTTCGCCCTTGATGCTTACAAAATGTCACTGTTTGTGGAAGAAAACATGATTTTAAATCTCGTCACCCAAAAAGCCCTGGGATAAAGTCGCTGTGGCTTCATCTATACTGTAATTTTTTTTTTTTACAGTTATGCAACTTTTGTTATGTGCAACATAATAACAACCGGCGCTCCATTAGTCACATACCATCTCTCTACTCATATATGGCGCCAAACCAGTTGCGTGGCCACGCAGCTGACCAACCAAACGACATATATGGGTTCGGAGTACTTCTGTATGAAAGCGTTACACATAATAAGATGCAAGACGTAAACAAAAATCTGATGGAACATCATAATGAGAAAGAAGAATTACGTTTTAAACTAAAGTTAATTCCAAAGACCTTTGAGCCTTCCATTCATGTCTTAATTAAAGCTTGCTTGAGTAGCGCTGGTACTAGACCAACATCAGGCCAGGTGAGGTGCTTTGATAACTAATGCTAGGTCTCTTCGTAACAGTTTAACACTTACAACGCACGGACTTATCTGATTAATGACCGGTCATGCTAAACTACTGGGGCGCCGGCTCAACTACTTGCACACTCCTCTCTGTTCTAAAAGTTGGGTCCCAGATACCCTGGTTTAATCTTTGTTTTCAAATAAAGAAAATTCAACTTTAAAGTAATATAAAGTCGTCCAACTCTGTTCTAGAAAAGATTTAAGCCTGTAACTCGCTTGTTTATGTTAGCCGCACGCTTTCTATCTTCACAAATCTAAATTCATGATTGTCCTATATTTCAACTTAGATTTGTTTCATATAATATGGAAGATAATTACATTTCTATTTCCCATATATGCTTGCAGCAGTTAAAAATAGATCTGTTTTGTACGTTTTGTACAAAACAGATCTATTTGCGAATTCTCAAAAGTCATAAAGAAAATAATATATTTTTAATTTAGTTACTAAAATCGAAATAAACCACATTTTCTCCATTTAAAAATAGGTCATAAAAACATTTTAGAGCATAAAAAAATATCCAAAAAAACACACAACAGTAGTAATAGAACAACTCGAAAAAACTGCGTCTGTTCCCACAAAATCTGCTCTCTATGGCACACAACACGAGGACTTTTTACAAAAAGGTGATTTTTTCACTTCAAACACAATCATCGAAACAAACAGTCAAAAAAAATACGTGGGTTAATATTATTTTCCTTTTTCTAATTTCGCAAAAAATCCTGTTTTTGAATCCAAGATCCAATCAACGACTATCTTGTTCTAAATTTTGCCCAGAATCTTACTACAATACTGAGAAATTAAAACTACCGTGCACCCATTCCTGTGTTACCTTATAAGAGCATTCGTAACGCAATTACAACAGACGTATGCAAGAATACATTCAATAGATTACAATTTATTAATGACTGTAATTTCATTTCTTTTTAAGGTATATAATTGGCTAGATGCATTGTTAGAAGGTCGCTTAACGACAACCTCAACAACGACGATGATGAATGAAAACAAAGAACAATTAACTTTAACTTCGTAATAATAAATTTAGAAAAAAGAATTAGTCTAGTTTCTTTCCTTTTATACTTTTTTCTCAATGAAAAAAGAACTGTCAACCATCTGTAATAAACAAGTTATTTATAAAGCCAAACTAACAGATGGTTTTGATGGCTAGGTTTTAAAAACATTTTCGATTTACATTTCACTAAATATTCCTCTTTTACAGGGTGTCTGACAACTTTTTTAAACATATTCAAGTTTTTGGAGGGTTTAAAGATTTTTTGCTATAATTTCAGAAATCCCAAGCACAAACTTTGAAATCCCCAAATCTAATCAAGGTTAATATATATTCAAACGTAGGAAGGAAAATAACTTAAATTGTCTAAACTCAATTAGTTAACGATGTATCACGAAAATGCATCATAACTAGTGTTTTATTATTTAAGAGCTTTAGGCTCTAATGTTGCGAATTTTTAAAAAACTTTGAATCATAATGTTGAAATTGATGAAACAGGGAAGAAAATAAAATATATAATATGAAGAGGAAACTTATCCTAAAACCAATCATATATTATACACAAAAACAAATTATTCAATACAACAAATTAACAATAGCTCCATAGGATGATTTAACATTAAAAAGTTATAGTTGTAGATTGTATTCTGGGGTATTTTTTTCAAGAGGGTGAAGAAACAAAAATTAAAAATTTTGAGCGATTTTCTTATACAGTACATATCTGCTAATTCGAATGCTGTTACCAATTCAAACATTCGCTATTTCTGTACAATTTTCTTAGTCCTTTTCCTTAATGAAACTCCCTTCTGTTTTACTGCAGCTAGACCTTTGCTATTCAAACATAATTTTTAATCCCTTTTATGTTTGATAGTGGATGTGTACTGTTAGTCAAAATTTTGAAAGAAAAAATCTAATGTAAAAAGACAGTCAAAATCATAAACACTGATGGCTCAGTGCAGACAAACTTTGAAAAGAAATTGTATGCAGGTGATAAATCACACTGGCACAACAAACATGGACAAGAATAGGAATATAACCTACAAAAAACATTCAAAAAAAATTCAGTATAATATTCATAAGCTGTCGCCATAACCAGTATGGCTGACAAGGACAAAAAATAAAGTTTATGAAAGATCGAAGCAAAAACGCTATATATACTGTAAAGAATTGACAAGCTTAACACATTCACTTTTAACATTACATGGAAAAATAAAAGAAAAGAGAATAAAAATGATAAAATTCCACCTGTCAAAAATATGTGAAATAGCTCCCAGATTGTGTGTTTCATACTTTTTAAACTACCACTTGGGTCACAAAGTTCCTTCCAATACAAATTTAACACTTGATTTAACGATGTTTTGTTGAGTATAACTAACTTTAACCGATAAAAGTTTAAGTATCGTGTGCACGAAACCTTCCTTATATATTAGTTTAAAGTTAAAGTTTCAGGTTGAT
>JASGCC010001206.1:0-41124 GCA_030067915.1 Hydractinia echinata | reverse complement strand
ACAACTTTGGCGACTACTTTTAAAGATATCAATGATATCAACGTGGATTGTCTGACAGTGTCAGACCCCATTCCTTCCAACGAAGGCAATGATAAACGGTATATCGTAGGATATCATACACGGGACCTCATAGTAGCCCTGAGGGTAAAGACACCTAAAATCTGGTCCCCGAATGGAGTCACCCGGTACACTGCCAGTGCTGTGCCAGCGATAAGTCTTGATTTTGAAGAGTACCCCGACTGGGTCGAAAAATATCGTCAAATTTGGAACAAGATCGAAGAGTTTGATATCTCAAAAATTGACAACAGAGCCGGTTAAAAAGGAGCGCTATATTAGCGCCAAGCTCAAATACTACAAGGACGTGATAACAAACTAAATTTCATGGTATGGGAGTACCCTATGATGTACGCTGCCAAGTCAGTGCCATCCTAGCACTATCATCCGTGTATATGCAGGGTAAAAACTACTATCACAGGTGCAAGTTATAGAATGTAGTACAAGGACTTTAAAGTTGAATGGTTGCTGGGCGAGAAATAGAAAAAACAATGTTTTATAGGCTCACGAGACCTATAAAACATACCAAATTAGGGTTTGTAAACGGTGGAGGCTCTAGATACTGCTTGCATACTGTACAGATTGAACTTTTTTTAAAAAACTCATCCCTGCCCTCCTGTCTCCCCTTCGCAACTAGCTGAGCACGCTCCCGTTCATTGATGGCGTCAACAATACGGTTAAACCGCTGCCTCATCTGTTCCCTCAATAACATATACTTCTGCTTCTCTTGCATATTAAGACTACACTCATAGTCTTCAATGACCCCATTTTCCATCGCCTTTGAAATCAGATCAACGATGGAATTCAATTTTGACTCAGCGAGAAGCCTGATATTCTCATGCTTCTTCGATTTGACGCCCAACTCTTCCCGGCGTTCCTCAAACCGGCTTGCCCTATTCCTACAGCTATTGTGATCCCTCCCATAGCGATACAGATCGGAACACCGAGTCCGGAAGCTAGCGCCCCAATCCCAACTCCCGAGGTAATAATACTAATGCTTGGCAGTCCGTGGTCACAATACCTCACCCAGGTCCCGTGCATCTTGAACTTCTTTGAGAGTCTGTCCCTTTCCTTAATTTCACTCCGTAGATATTTTTCAACCTCTCCGATTTTCACAATTCTATAATTTGGGCTTTCGTGATAGTATCATCATCCACAGGTGCACTTGGTAATTTTGGATACAGCTCGGTTATAGTTGCCATTTATTCTATGAGCAAATCCATCGTTATTCCAGTCAACGAAACGTTTTTCTCGTGATGAAATTCCTCCGTCAGCATAAACTCGAGGCGATCTGTGGAGCCCTTCAAAGGCATGTATATTGGGGTATCAAAACTCCAGGTCAGCATATCCCCCCAAGCGTTTAGCTCCTTGGTAGGGGTAAAGCGAGAATTGTAGACTTTTTACCAGCTAGCTAGCAGTCGTCTTCGTCCAACTGGGGACAAACAAGGCGTAGCCTAATATAGAAGTCGGTCCTGTAGTATGCATCATAGTCACCCTTCATATAGTACTTATTAGTGGGATCGTAGGGTAGGCCCAAGAGCTCTTAAAGCTGTCTATGAATTACCACCGTGTACCCGTCACTGACACGGAGCCTGCAGAGTCCATGTTTCAGGACAAAGAGCTTAAGCCTGTCCTGTGCCTGGCTGTTGACGATAGTTTCCAGATCCTCGATCCTATAAAGACCGTTCATGATCTCAATTCTGATTTCTCTCTGATCTGGCCCAATCTGACGTATGACGATTTCATTGTCACTTAAAAGGTTCAGCCATACGGTCTAATACTTATCGATTTCAGGGCAATTCCCGTGTTCTGTCCCAGGTATACTCAAACATCGTAGGTTTGCAATGTCGGTGATATAGAGTTGTTTCATTCCTTTGTTCTAATAACAAAGGAATGAACATGTATTCGTACAACCCTAGGGCAAAGTACAACTCCAACAGGGGAGAATGGCCACTTGGTCTAACAAACTTAGAACACAGGACCTGTATGTGTCTACGGAATCACACATTTCTGTGGTATTCCCCGAGTTTAGCAAATACCCCATCAAAATTCCAACAAATCTGCTGAATGACCCTGTCATTGAGGGTTGGAAGGGACAAGCTTTGGACTACTGGAATATCCAGGTTAACTTCGCCACCCATTGCGCAAGCACTGCATTAGGCATCTCCGCCAATCACCTAACGGGCTCCGTGCCACTTGTCAACTCAATATTCAAATTTCACGTGTACTATCAAATGCGTCGTATCCTGGCAAGGATGAAGGCACCCATGCCTTATAACGATGGGTTTGCCCAGTACAAAAATCCCTACTCAACCTCTGGGTATGCGCAAGTGTGTCTTGAGTACGGTGCCAATCCCAATAGTATGTACAAATTCAAATCAATAGGTGCCTCACTCATCAACGGTTCATGGTGGCCACAGGTTGTTGGTGACTATGCAAAATTCATCCTACCAACAAGTCAAGGTCTGACGTCGGAAGGTTTACCAAGCTAAGTGAAAGTATTCGAGTCTATGTGGTCTATGCAGGCGGGGGCCAAGGCATCCCTACTCGGTTCTGGGGGAAAAAACTATACGGCCAGGCAAATATTGATTCAAAAATTTGAAAACATGGTTCAACGGAGGAGAATGTAGGGCATGACATAAGTCAATTTCAGAAGGTGCTCCAATATGCCCGAACTCCGTTGAATTTTGCCGTCATGCCCAGCGTGTACATGCTACCTTCTAATATGAACCTGCACATCGGCAAAATTGAAGGGTACAGCAACAACATCTTGATGATCGCACCTGCCAATGTAAATGTTGGTGTCCAAGTTGACTTGAATAATAAACCTATTGTGAAGCCTATGGAGAGGGATAATAAAACATACTATCAAGCCACCTCCTAGGCATACTACACCTCCCAGGCCATACTACACCTCTAAACATACCACACCACCTAGACATACTACCAAATCACCCTCTGGACATACCACACCTCCTGACATACTATACCTCCCAAACATGCTATGCCTCCTAAACATACCACACCTCCTAAGCATATTACACCTTCTATACATACTGCGCCAGAACACAGGGAAGCCCACAACAACATGAGGATACCAAGACCGCATTGATCACAACAAGGGTAGGCTTATCATTGCGTACATATGGCTTAAATAGCTCATATTAGGCTTTTTTTTCTATTTCCAATGTAGACCACAATAAATCCAACGGCGGCCCGCGATTGCCATGTACAGATGCTTGGCTGCATATTCCGACATATTCATGCATATTCGCCCAGTGAAATTGCTGAGTTCCAGCAATCATGTAAAATTAAAAAGAATGTTATTTCTTGCAGTCCAATTGTCTCATTTGTCGCTTTATCATGTCAAAGTCCAAAATCAGTTCAATTAGGTCCCACGGTCAATCGTTTCACTGTTAAAAACGATGCAACCTAGTAATATCGGAAAAATATCGGCAAATACATGTTGCTACGAATATGTGACGGAACCGTTGCAACTCAAACGGATTGATACCGTTAGAAAGTCAATGAAATGTAGTTTTTGAAACTGTCTCTATTCTTCAGTGCGCGCTAACGGCTTGGATTGGTCCCACTGTAAAAAATGAGTTATCGAACTAATAATTTATATAAAGAGCTAACAGAACGTCCAGTGCAACTGCGGAGTTCCAGCAGTTACACCAAAGTGAGAAGAATGTTAATTCTTGGAGTCCATTTGTCTCATTTATCACATTATAAGGTCAAAGTAAAAAAAATCAGTACAATTAGATTCAACGGTGAATCGTTTCACTTTTAAAAGCGATGCAACCTAGTAATACTGGAAAAATATCGCTAAATACATGTTGGTACGATTATGTGACGCAAACGTTGTAACTCAAACGGACTAATACCGTTAGAAAGTCAATACAATGTAGTTTTTGAAACTGTCTCTATTTCTTCAGCGCGCGCTAACGGTTAGGATTGGTCCCACAGTAAAAAATGACTTATTTATCTAACTTTTTAAATAAAGCGCTACCACAGTGACCAGTGAAATTGCTGAGTTTCACCAATCATGTCAAATTAAGAAAAAAGTGTTTTCTTGCAATCCAATTGTCTCATTGGTCGCTTTTATCAAGTCAAAGTCCAAAATCAGTTCAATTAGGTCCCACGGTCAATCGTTTCACTGTTTAAAAGCAATGCAACCTAGTAATATCTGAAAATATCTCTAAATACATGTTGGTACGAGTTCAAGCAATCATGTCAAATTTAGAAAACTGTTAATTCTTGGAGTCCCATTGTCTCAATTATCAAATTTATACGTTCAAAGTCCAAAATCAGTTCAATTAGGTCCCACGGTCAATCGTTTCACTGTTAAAAGCGATGCAACCTTGTAATATCGGAAAAATATCGCTAAATACATGTGGGTACGAGTATGTGACGAAAAACGTTGTAACTCAAACGGACTGATACCGTTAGAGAATTAACAAAATGTAGTTTTTGAAACTGTCTCTATTTCTTCACCGCGCGCTAACGGCTAGGATTGTTCCCACAGTAAAAAATGACTTATTTATCTACATTTTTTAATTAAGTACTACCACAGCGCCCAGTGAAATTGCTGAGTTGCAGCAATCATGTCAAATTAAGAAGAATGTTCTTTCTTGCAATCCAATTTTCTCATTTATCACATTTATAAGGTCAAAGTGCAAAATCAGTTCCATCAGGACCCACGGTCAATCGTTTCACTTTTAAAAAGCAATGCAACCTAATAACATCGGAAAACATCACTAAATACACGTTGGTACAAATATGTGACACAACCGCTGTAACTCAAACGGAGTGATACCGTTTAGAATGTCAATGAAATTTAGTTTATGAAACTGTCTTTATTTCTTCAGCCCGCGCTAACGGCTTGGATTGGTCCCACTGTAAAAAAATGACTTATCGAACTAAATATTTAATAAAGAGCTAACAGAGCGTCCAGTGTAACTGCGGAGTTCCAGCAGTTATACCAAAATGAGAAGAATGTTAATTTTTGGAATTCACTTGTCTCATTTATCACATTGATAAGGTCAAAGTCTAAAATCAGTTTAATTAGATCCCACGGTCAATCGTTTCACTTTTAAAAGCGATGCAACCCAGTAAATTCGGAAAAATATCGCTAAATACATGTTGGTACGAATATATGACGCAAACGTTGTAACGCAAACGGACTAATACCGTTAGAAAGTCAATACAATGTAGTTTTTGAACTGTCTCTATTTCTTCAGCGCGCGCTAACGGTTAGGATTGGGCCCACAGTAAAAAATGACTTATTTATCTAACTTTTTAAATAAAGCGCTACCACAGGACCAGTGAAATTGCTGAGTTCCACCAATCATGTCAAATAAGAAGAAAGTGTTTTCTTGCAATCCAATTGTCTCATTGGTCGCTTTTATCAAGTCAAAGTCCAAAATCAGTTCAATTAGGTCCCACAGTCATTCGTTTCACTGTTAAAAGCGATGCAACCTAGTAATATCGGAAAAATATCGCTAAATACATGTTGTACGAATAAGTGACGCAAACGTTGTAACTCAAATTGACAGATACCGTTAGAAATTCAATGAAATGTAGTTTTTGAAACTGTCTCTATTTCTTCTGCGCGCGCTAACGGCTTGGATTGGTCCCACTGTAAAAAATGACTTATCGAACTAAATATTTAAATAAAAGAGCTAACAGAGCCTCTAGTTAACTGCGCAGTTCCAGCAGTCATACCAAAGTAAGAAGAATGTTAATTCTTGGAGTCCATTTTTCTCATTTATCACATTTATAAGGTCAAAGTAAAAATCAGTACAATTAGATTCCACGGTGAATCGTTACACTTTTAAAAGCGATGCAACCTAGTAATATTGAAAAATATCGCTAAATACATGTTGGTACGAATATGTGACGCAAACGTTGTAAATCAAACGGACTAATACCGTTAGAAAGTCAATACAATGTAGTTTTTTGAAACTGTCTTTATTTCTTCAGCCCGCGCTAACGTCTTGGATTGGTCCCACTGTAAAAAATGACTTATCGAACTAAATATTTAAATAAAGAGCTAACAGAGCGTCCAGTGTAACTGCGGAGTTCGAGCAGTCATACCAAACTGAGAAGAATGTAATTTTTGAATTCATTTGTCTCATTTATCACATTTATAAGGTCAAAGTTAAAAATCAGTTCAATTAGATCCCACGGTCAATCGTTTCACTTTTTAAAAGCGATGCAACCTAGTAATATCGGAAAAATATCGCTAAATACATGTTATACGGATATGTGACGCAAACGTTGTAATTCAAACGGACTGATACTGTTAGAAAGTCAATAAAATGTAGTTTTTGAAACTGTCTCTATTTCTTCAGCGCGCGCTAAACGGTTAGGATTGGTTCCACATTAAAAAATGACTGATCATCTAAATTTTCAAAGTAAGCGCTACCACAGCGTCCAGTGAAATTGCTGAGTTCCAGCAATCATGTCAAATGAAGAAAAATGTTCTTTCTTGCAATCCAATTTTCTCATTTATCACATTTATAAGGCCAAAGTTCAAAATCAGTTTAATTAGGTCCCGGTTTAATCGTTTCACTGTTAAAAGCGATGCAACCTAGTAATATCGAAAAATATCGCTAAATACATGTTGGTACGAGTTCAAGCAATCATGTCAAATTTAGAAAACTGTTAATTCTTGGAGTCCAATTGTCTCATTTATCAAATTTTATAAGGTCAAAGTCCAAAATCAGTTCAATAGGTCCCACTGTGAATCGTTTCACTGTTAAAACGATGCAACCTAATTATATCGGAAAATATCGCTAAATACATGATGCTACGAGTTCAAGCAATCATGTCCAATTTAGAAAACTGTTAATTCTTGGAGTCCAATTGTCTCATTTATCAAATTTTAAGGTCAAAGTCCAAAATAAGTTTAATTAGGTCCCACGGTCAATCGTTTCACTGTTAAAACGATGCAACCTAGTAATATCGGAAAATATCGCTAAATACATGTTGCTACGAATATGTGACGGAACCGTTGCAACTCAAACAGATTGATACCGTTAGAAAGTCAGAAATGTAGTTTTTGAAACTGTCTCTATTTCCTCAGTGCGCGCTAACGGCTTGGATTGGACCCACTGTAAAAAATGACTTTATCGAACTAAATATTTAATAAAGAGCTAACAGAGCGTCCAAGTGAAACTGCGCAGTTCGAGCAGTCATACCAAAGTGAGAAGAATGTTATTCTTGGAGTCAATTTGTCTCATTTATCACATTTATAAGGTCAAAGTCAAATTAAGAAGAATGTTATTTCTTGCAGTCCAATTGTCTCATTGATCACATTTATAAGGTCAAAGTCAAAAATCAGTTCAATTAGATTCCACGGTCAATCGTTTCACTTTTAAAAGCGATGCAACCTAGTAATATCGGAAAAATATCGCTAAATACATGTTGGTACGAATATGTGATGCAAACGTTGTCACTCAAACGACTGATACGTTAGAAAGTCAATACAATGTAGTTTTTGAAACTGTCTCTATTTCTTCAGCGTGCGCTAACGGTTAGGATTGGTTTCACAGTAAAAAATGACTTATTATCTAAATTTTTAAAGAAGGCGCTACCACAGCGCCCAGTGAAATTGCTGAGTTCCAGCAATCATGTCAAATTAAGAAGAATGTTATTTTTTGCAGTCCAATTGTCTCATTTGTCGCTTTTATCATAAGTCCAAAATCAGTTCAATTTAGTCCCACGGTCAATCGTTTCACTGTTAAAAGCGATGCAACCTAGTTATATCGGGAAATATCGCTAAATACATGATGCTACGAGTTCAAGCAATCATGTCAAATTTAGAAAACTGTTAATTCTTGGAGTACAATTGTCTCATTTATCAAATTTATAAGGTCAAAGTCCAAAATCAGTTCAATTAGGTCTCACGGTCAATCGTTCACTGTTAAAAACGATGTAACTAGTAATATCGGAAAATTATCGCTAAATACATGTTGCTACGAATATGTGACGGAACCGTTGTAAGTCAAACGGATTGATGCCGTTAGAAAGTCAATGAAATGCAGTTTTTCAAACTGTCTCAATTTCTTCAGTGCGAGCAAACGGCTTGGATTGTCCCACTGTAAAAAATGACTTATCTAACTAAATATTGAAATAAGAGCTAACAGAGCGTCCAGTGCAACTGCGGAGTTCCAGCAGTCATGCCAAAGTGAGAAGAATGTTAATTCTTGGAGTCCATTTGTCTCATTTATCACATTTATAAGGTCAAAGTCAAATTAAGAAGAATGTTATTTCTTGCAGTCCTTTTGTCTCATTTATCACATTTATAAGGTCAAAGTCCAAAATCAGTTCAATTAGGTCCACGGTTAATCGTTTCACTGTTAAAAGCGATGCAACCTAGTAATATCGGAAAAATATCGCTAAATACATGTTGGTACGAATAAGTGACGCAAACGTTGTAACTCAAATTGACTGATACCGTTAGAAATTCAACGAAATATAGTTTTTGAAACTGTCTCTATTTCTTCTGCGCGCGCTAACGGCTTGGATTGGTCCCACTGTAAAAAATGACTTATCGAACTAAATATTTAAATAAAGAGCTAACAGAGCCTCCAGTGTAACTGCGCAGTTCCAGCAGTCATACCAAAGTAAGAAGAATGTTAATTCTTGGAGTCCATTTTTCTCATTTATCACATTTATAAGGTCAAAGTAAAAAATCAGTACAATTAGATTCCACGGTGAATCGTTTCACTTTTAAAAGCGATGCAACCTAGTAATATTGGAAAAATATCTCTAAATACATGTTGGTACGAATATGTGACGCAAACGTTGTAAATCAAACGGACTATACCGTTAGAAAGTCAATACAATGTAGTTTTTGAAACTGTCTTTATTTCTTCAGCCCGCGCTAACGGCTTGGATTGGTCCCACTGTAAAAAATGACTTATCGAACTAAATATTTAAATAAAGAGCTAACAGAGCGTCCAGTGTAACTGCGGAGTTCCGGCAGTCATACCAAAATGAGAAGAATGTTAATTTTGGGAATTCATTTGTCTCATTTATCACATTTATAAGGTCAAAGTCTAAAATCAGTTCAATTAGATCCCACGGTCAATCGTTTCACTTTTAAAAGCGATGCAACCTAGTAATATCGGAAAAATATCGCTAAATACATGTTGGTACGGATATGTGACGCAAACGTTGTAATTCAAACGGACTGATACTGTTAGAAAGTCAATAAAATGTAGTTTTTGAAACTGTCTCTATTTCTTCAGCGCGCGCTAACGGTTAGGATTGGTTCCACATTAAAAAATGACTGATCATCTAAATTTTCAAAGTAAGCGCTACCACAGCGTCCAGTGAAATTGCTGAGTTCCAGCAATCATGTCAAATTAAGAAGAATGTTCTTTCTTGCAATTCAATTTTCTCATTTATCACATTTATAAGGCCAAAGTTCAAAATCAGTTCAATTAGGTCCCACGATTAATCGTTTAACTGTTAAAAGCGATGCAACCTAGTAATATCGGAAAATATCGCTAAATACATGTTGGTACGAGTTCAAGCAATCATGTCAAATTTAGAAAACTGTTAAATCTTAGAGTCCAATTGTCTCATTTATCAAATTTATAAGGTCAAAGTCCAAAATCAGTTCAATTAGGTCCCACTGTGAGTCGTTTCACTGTTAAAAACGATGCAACCTAATTATATCGGAAAATATCGCTAAATACATGATGCTACGAGTTCAAGCAATCATGTCCAATTTAGAAAACTGTTAATTCTTGGAGTCCAATTGTTTCATTTATCAAATTTATAAGGTCAAAGTCCAAAATAAGTTTAATTATGTCCCACGGTCAATCGTTTCACTGTTAAAAACGATGCAACCTAGTAATATCGGAAAAATATCGCTAAATACATGTTACTACGAATATGTGACGGAACCGTTGCAACTCAAACAGATTGATACCGTTAGAAAGTCAATGAAATGTAGTTTTTGAAACTGTCTCTATTTCCTCAGTGCGCGCTAACGGCTTGGATTGGACCCACTGTAAAAAATGACTTATCGAACTAAATATTTAAATAAAGAGCTAACACAGCGTCCAGTGAAACTGCGCAGTTCGAGCAGTCATACCAAAGTGAGAAGAATGTTAATTCTTGGAGTCCATTTGTCTCATTTATCACATTTATAAGGTCAAAGTCAAATTAAGAAGAATGTTATTTCTTACAGTCCAATTGTCTCATTTATCAAATTTATAAAGTCAAAGTCCAAAATAAGTTTAATTAGGTCCCACGGTCAATCGTTTCACTGTTAAAAACGATGCAACCTAGTAATATCGGAAAAATATCGCTAAATACATGTTGCTACGAATATGTGACGGAACCGTTGCAACTCAAACGGATTGATACCGTTAGAAAGTCAATGAAATGTAGTTTTTGAAACTGTCTCTATTTCTTCAGTGCGCGCTAACGGCTTGGATTGGGCCCACAGTAAAAAATGACTTATTTATCTAACTTTTTAAATAAAGCGCTACCACAGTGACCAGGGAAATTGCTGAGTTCCACCAATCATGTCAAATTAAGAAGAAAGTGTTTTCTTGCAATCCAATTATCTCATTGGTCGCTTTTATCAAGTCAAAGTCCAAAATCAGTTCAATTAGGTTCCACAGTCATTCGTTTCACTGTTAAAAGCGATGCAACTTAGTAATATCGGAAAAATATCGCTAAATACATGTTGGTACGAATAAGTGACGCAAACGTTGTAACTCAAACGGACTAATACCGTTAGAAAGTCAATACAATGTAGTTTTTGAAACTGTCTCTATTTCTTCAGCGCGCACTAACGGTTAGGATTGGTCCCACAGTAAAAAATGACTTATTTATCTAACTTTTTAAATAAAGCGCTACCACAGTGACCAGTGAAATTGCTGAGTTCCACCAATCATGTCAAATTAAGAAGAAAGTTATTTCTTGCAATCCAATTGTCTCATTGGTCGCTTTTATCAAGTCAAAGTCCAAAATCAGTTCAATTAGGTCCCACGGTCAATCGTTTCACTGCTAAAAGCAATGCTACCTAGTAATATCTGAAAATATCTCTAAATACATGTTGGTACGAGTTCAAGCAATCATGTCAAATTTAGAAAACTGTTAATTCTTGGAGTCCCATTGTCTCATTTATCAAATTTATACGGTCAAAGTCCAAAATCAGTTCAATTAGGTCCCACGGTCAATCGTTTCACTGTTAAAAGCGATGCAACCTTGTAATATCGGAAAAATATCGCTAAATACATGTGGGTACGAGTATGTGACGAAAAACGTTGTAACTCAAACGGACTGATACCGTTAGAGAATTAATAAAATGTAGTTTTTGAAAATGTCTCTATTTCTTCACCGCGCGTTAACGGCTAGGATTGCACCCACAGTAAAAAATGACTTATTTATCTACATTTTTTAATTAAGTACTACCACAGCGCCCAGTAAAATTGCTGAGTTCCAGCAATCATGTCAAATTAAGAAGAAAGTGTTTTCTTGCAATCCAATTGTCTCATTGGTCGCTTTTATCAAGTCAAAGTCCAAAATCAGTTCAATTAGGTCCCACAGTCATTCGTTTCACTGTTAAAAGCGATGCAACCTAGTAATATCGGAAAATATCGCTAAATACATGTTGGTACGAATAAGTGACGCAAACGTTGTAACACAAATTGACTGATACCGTTAGAAATTCAATGAAATGTAGTTTTTGAAACTGTCTCTATTTCTTCTGCGCGCGGTAACGGCTTGGAATGGTCCACTGTAAAAAATGACTTATCGAACTAAATATATAAATAAGGAGCTAACAGAGCGTCCAGTGTAACTGCGGAGTTCCAGCAGTCATGTCAATTAAGAAGAATGTTATTTCTTGCAGTCCAATTGTCTCATTTATCACATTTTTAAGGTCAAAGTAAAAAATCAGTACAATTAGATTCCACGGTGAATCGTTTCACTTTTAAAAGCGATGCAACCTAGTAATATTGGAAAAATATCGCTAAATACATGTTGGTACGAATATGTGACGCAAACGTTGTAACTCAAACGGACTAATACCGTTAGAAAGTCAATACAATGTAGTTTTTGAAACTGTCTCTATTTCTTCAGCGCGCACTAACGGTTAGGATTGGTCCACAGTAAAAATGACTTATTTATCTAACTTTTTAACAAAAGCGCTACCACAGTGACCAGTGAAATTGCTGAGTCACCAATCATGTCAAATTAAGAAGAAAGTGTTTTCTTGCAATCCAATTGTCTCATTGGTCGCTTTTATCAAGTCAAAGTCCAAAATCAGTTCAATTAGGTCCCACGGTCAATCGTTTCACTGTTAAAAGCAATGCAACCTAGTAATATCTGAAAATATCTCTAAATACATGTTGGTACGAGTTCAAGCAATCATGTCAAATTTAGAAAACTGTTAATTCTTGGAGTGCCATTGTCTCAATTATCAAATTTATACGGTCAAAGTCCAAAATCAGTTCAATTAGGTCCACGGTCAATCGTTTCACTGTTAAAAGCGATGCAACCTTGTAATATCCGAAAAATATCGCTAAATACATGTGGGTACGAGTATGTGACAAAAAACGTTGTAACTCAAACGGACTGATACCGTTAGAGAATTAATAAAATGTAGTTTTAAAATGTCTCTATTTCTTCACGCGCGCTAACGGCTAGGATTGCTCCCACAGTAAAAAATGACTTATTTATCTACATTTTTTAATTAAGTACTACCACAGCGCCCAGTAAAATTGCTGAGTTCCAGCAATCATGTCAAATTAAGAAGAATGTTATTTCTTGCAGTCCGATTGTCACATTTTTCGCATTGATCATGTCAAAGTCCAAAATCAGTTCAATTAGGTCCCACGGTCAAACGTTTCACTGTTAAAAGTGATGAACCTAGTAATATCGGAAAAATATTGGTAAATACATGTTGGTACGAAATGTGACGCAATCGTTGTAACTCAAACGGACTGATACCGTTAGAAAGTCAATGAAATGTAGTTTTTGAAACTGTCTCTATTTCTTCAGCGCGCGCTAACGGCTAGGATTGGACTCACAGTAAAAAATGACTTATTTATCTAAATTTTTAAATAAAGCGCTACACAGCGCCCAGTGAAATTGCTGAGTTTCAGCAATCATGTCAAATTAAGAAGAATGTTCTTTCTTGCAATCCAATTTTCTCATTTATCACATTTATAAGGCCAAAGTTCAAAATCAGTTCAATTAGGTCCCACGGTTAATCGTTTCACTGTTAAAAGCGATGCAACCTAGTAATATCGAAAATATCGCTAAATACATGTTGGTACGAGTTCAAGCAATCATGTCAAATTTAGAAAACTGTTAATTCTTGGAGTACAATTGTCTCATTTATCAAATTTATAAGGTCAAAGTCCAAAATCAATTCAATTAGGTCCACTGTGAATTGTTTCACTGTTAAAAACAATCTAACCTAATTATATCGGAAAATATCGCTAAATACATGATGCTACGAGTTCAAGCAATCATGTCAAATTTAGAAAACTGTTAATTCTTGGAGTCCAATTGTCTCATTGATCAAATTTATAAGGTCAAAGTCCAAAATAAGTTTAATTAGGTCCCACGGTCAATCGTTTCACTGTTAAAAACGATGCAACTAGTAATATCGGAAAAATATCGCTAAATACATGTTGCTACGAATATGTGACGGAACCGTTGCAACTCAAAACGGATTGATACCATTTAGAAAGTCAATGAAATGTAGTTTTGAAACTGTCTCTATTTCTTCAGTGCGCGCTAACGGCTTGGATTGGACCCACTGTAAAAAATGACTTATCGAACTAAATATTTAAATAAAGAGCTAACAGAGCGTCCAGTGAAACTGCGCTGTTGCAGCAGTCATACCAAAGTTGAAAAGAATGTTAATTCTTGGAGTCCATTTGTTTCATTTATCACTTTTATAAGGTCAAAGTCAAATTAAGAAGAATGTTATTTCTTGCAGTCCAATTGTCTCATTTGTTGCTTTATCATGTCAAAGTAAAAAATCATTCAATTAGGTCCCACGGTCAATCGTTTCACTGTTAAATGAGATGCAACTAGTAATATCGGAAAATATCGGTAAATACATGTTGGTACAAGTTCAAGCAATGAGGTCAAATTTAGAAAACTGTTAATTCTTGGAGTCCAATTGTCTCATTTATCAAATTTATGAGGTCAAAGTAAAAAATCAATTCAATTAGGTCCCACGGTCAATCGTTTCACTGTTAAAAGCGATGCAACCTAGTAATATCGGAAAAATATCGTTAAATACATATTGCTACGACTATGTGACGGAATTGTTGTAAGTCAAACGGACTGATACCGTTAGAAATTCAATGAAATGTAGTTTTTGAAATTGTCTCTATCTCTTCTGCGCGCGCTAACGGCTTGGATTGTCCACTGTAAAAAATGACTTATCGAACTAAATATTTAAATAAAGAGCTAACAGAGAGTCCAGGGTAACTGCAGAGTTCCAGCAGTCATACCAAAGTCAGAAGAATGTTAATTCTTGGAGTCCATTTGTGTCATTTATCACATTTATAAGGTCAAAGTCAAAAATCAGTTCAATTAGAACTCCACGGTCAATCGTTTCACCTTTAAAAGCGATGCAACCTAGTAATATCGGAAAAATATCGCTAAATACATGTTGGTACGAATATGTGACGCAAACGTTGTAACTCAAACGGACTGATACCGTTAGAGAGTCAATACAATGTAGTTTTGAAACTGTCTCTATTTCCTCAGCGCGCGATAACGGCTTGGATTGGTCCCACAGTAAAAAAAGACTTATTTATCTAAATTTTTAAATAAAGTGCTACCACAGTGACCAGTGAAATTGCTGAGTTCCAGCAATCATGTCAAATTAAGAAGAGTGTTATTTTCTTGCAATCCAATTGTCTCATTTGTCGCTTTTATCAATTCAAAGTCCAAAATGAGTTCAATTAGGTCCCACGGTTAATCGTTTCACTGTTAAAAGCGTTGCAACCTAGTAATATCGGAAAAATATCGCTAAATACATGTTGGTACGAGTTCAAGCAGTCATGTCAAATTTAGAAAACTGTTAATTCATAGAGTCCAATTGTCTCATTTATCAAATTTATAAGGTCAAAGTCCAAAATGAGTTCAATTAGATTCCACGGTCAATCGTTTCAGTTTTAAAAGCGATGCAACCTAGTAATGTCGGAAATATATCGCTAAATACATGTTGGTACGAATATGTGACGCAAACGTTGTAACTCAAACGGACTAATACCGTTAGAAAGTCAATACAATGTAGTTTTTGAAACTGTCTCTATTTCTTCATCGCGGGCTAACGGTTAGGATTGGTCCCACAGTAAAAAATGACTTAAGTATCTAAATTTTTAAATAAAGTACTACCACAGCGCCCAGTAAAATTGCTGAGTTCCAGCAATCATGTCAAATTAAGAAGCATGTATTTCTTGCAGTCCAATTGTCTCATTTTTCGCATTTATTATGTCAAAGTCCAAAATCAGTTCAATTAGATACCTCGGTCAATCGTTTCACATTTTTTAAAGCGATGCAACCTAGTAATATCGGAAAAATATCGCTAAATACATGTTGGTACGAATATGTGACGCAAACGTTGTAACTCAAACGGACTGATACTGTTAGAAAGTCAATACAATGTAGTTTTTGAAACTGTCTCTATTTCCTCAGCGCGCGCTAACGGCTAGGATTGGTCCCACAGTAAAAAATGACTTATTTATCTAAATTTTTAAATAAAGTGCTAACACAGTGACCAGTGAAATTGCTGAGTTCCAGCAATCATGTCAAATTAAGAAGAATGTTATTTCTTGCAATCCAATTGTCTCATTTGTGGCTTTTATCAAGTCAAAGTCCAAAAGCAGTTCAATTAGGTCCCACGGTCAATCGTTTCACTGTTAAAAGCGATGCAACCTAGTAATATCGGAAAATATCGCTGAATACATGTTGGTACGAGTTCAAGCAGTCATGTCAAATTTAGAAAACTGTTAATTCATAGAGTCCAATTGTCTCATTTATCAAATTTATAAGGTACAAGTCCAAAAATCAGTTCAATTAGGTCCCACGGTCAATCGTTCCACTGTTAAAAGCGATGCAACCTTGTAATATCGGAAAAATATCGCTAAATACATGTTGGTACAAATATGTGACGCAAACGTTGTAACTCAAACGGACTGATCCCGTTTGAGAACCAATAAAATGTAGTTTTTGAAATTGACTCTATTTCTTCACCGCGCGCTAACGGCTAGGATTGGTCCCTCAGTAAAAAATGACTTATTTATCTAAATATTTAAAAAAAGTACTACCACAGCGCCCAGTAAAATTGCTGAGTTCCAGCAATCATGTCAAATTTAGAAAACTGTTAATTCTTGGAGTCCTTTTGTCTCATTTATCAAATTTAAAAGGTCAAAGTCCAAAATCAGTTCAATTAGGTGCCACGGTCAATCGTTTCACTGTTAAGAACGATGCAACCTAGTAATATCGGAAAAATATCGCTAAATACATGTTGCTACGAATATGTGACGGAACCGTTGCAACTCAAACGGATTGATACCGTTAGAAAGTCAATGAAATGTAGTTTTTGAAACTGTCACTATTTCTTCAGTGCGCGCTAACGGCTGGGATTGGTCCCACTGTAAAAAATCACTTATCGAACTAAATATTTAAATAAAGAGCTAACAGAGCGTCCAGTGCAACTGCGGAGTTCCAGCAGTCATACCAAAGTGAGAAAAATGTTAATTCTTGGAGTCCATTTGTCTCATTTATCACATTTACAAGGTCTAAGTCAAATTAAGAAGAATGTTATTTCTTGCAGTCCAATTGTCTCATTTGTCGCTTTTATCATGTCAAAGTCCAAAATCAGTTCAATTAGGTCCCACGGTCAATCGTTTCACTGTTAAAAACGATGCAACCTAGTAATATCGGAAAAATATGGCTAAATACATGTTGCTACAAATATGTGACGGAACCGTTGCAACTCAAACGATTGATACCGTTAGAAAGTCAATGAAATGTAATTTTTGAAACTGTCCCTATTTCTTCAGCGCGCTAACGGTTAGGATTGGTCCCACAGTAAAAAATGACTTAAATATCTAAATTTTAAAATAAAGCGCTAACAGAGCGTCTAGTGTAACTGCGGAGTTCCAGCAGTCATACCAAAGTGAGAAGAATGTTAATTCTTGTAGTCCATTTGTCTCATTTATCACATTTATAAGGTCAAAGTCTAAAATGAGTTCAATTAGATTCCACGGTCAATCGTTTCACTTTTGAAAGCGATGCAACCTAGGAAGATCGGAAAAATATTGCTAAATACATGTTGGTACGAATATGTGACGCAAACGTTGTAACTCAAACAGACTGACACCGTTAGAAAGTCAATAAAATGTAGTTTTTGAAACTGTCCGTATTTCTTCCTCGCGGGCTAACGGTTAGGATTGGTCCCACCGTAAAAAATGACTTAAATATCTAAATTTTTAAATAAAGCGCTAACAGAGTGTCCAGTGTAACTACGGAGTTTCAGAATTCATGCCAATGTCAGAAGAATGTTAATTCTTGGAATCCAATTGTCTGATTTATCACATTTATGGGGTCAAAGTCCAAAATCAGTTCAATTAGGTCCCACGGTCAATAGTTTCACTTTTAAAAGCGATGCTATCTAGTAATATCGGAAAAATATCGCTAAATACATGTTGGTACGAATATGTGACGCAAACGTTGTAACTCAAACGGACTAATACCGTTAGAAAGTCAATACAATGTAGTTTTTGAAACTGTCTCTATTTCTTCAGCGCGCGCTGACGGTTAGGATTGGTCCCACAGTAAAAAATGACTTATTTATCTAAATTTTTAAATAAAGCGCTACCACAGTGACCAGTGAAATTGCTGAGTTCCAGCAATCATGTCAAATTAAGAAGAAAGTGTTTTCTTGCAATCCAATTGTCTCATTGGTCGCTTTTATCAAGTCAAAGTCCAAAATCAGTTCAATTAGGTCCCACAGTCATTCGTTTCACTGTTAAAAGCGATGCAACCTAGTAATATCGGGAAAATATCGCTAAATACATGTTGGTACGAATAAGTGACGCAAACGTTGTAACACAAATTGACTGATACCGTTAGAAATTCAATGAAATGTAGTTTTTGAAACTGTCTCTATTTCTTCTGCGCGCGGTAACGGCTTGGAATGGTCCCACTGTAAAAAATGACTTATCGAACTAAATATATAAATAAGGAGCTAACAGAGCGTCCAGTGTAACTGCGGAGTTCCAGCAGTCATGTCAAATTAAGAAGAATGTTATTTCTTGCAGTCCAATTGTCTCATTTATCACATTTTTAAGGTCAAAGTAAAAAATCAGTACAATTAGATTCCACGGTGAATCGTTTCACTTTTAAAAGCGATGCAACCTAGTAATATTGGAAAAATATCGCTAAATACATGTTGGTACGAATATGTGACGCAAACTTTGTAACTCAAACGGACTAATACCGTTAGAAAGTCAATACAATGTAGTTTTTGAAACTGTCTCTATTTCTTCAGCGCGCACTAACGGTTAGGATTGGTCCCACAGTAAAAAATGACTTATTTATCTAACTTTTTAAATAAAGCGCTACCACAGTGACCAGTGAAATTGCTGAGTTCCACCAATCATGTCAAATTAAGAAGAAAGTGTTTTCTTGCAATCCAATTGTCTCATTGGTCGCTTTTATCAAGTCAAAGTCCAAAATCAGTTCAATTAGGTCCCACGGTCAATCGTTTCACTGTTAAAAGCAATGCAACCTAGTAATATCTGAAAATATCTCTAAATACATGTTGGTACGAGTTCAAGCAATCATGTCAAATTTAGAAAACTGTTAATTCTTGGAGTGCCATTGTCTCAATTATCAAATTTATACGGTCAAAGTCCAAAATCAGTTCAATTAGGTCCCACGGTCAATCGTTTCACTGTTAAAAGCGATGCAACCTTGTAATATCCGAAAAATATCGCTAAATACATGTGGGTACGAGTATGTGACAAAAAACGTTGTAACTCAAACGGACTGATACCGTTAGAGAATTAATAAAATGTAGTTTTTGAAAATGTCTCTATTTCTTCACCGCGCGCTAACGGCTAGGATTGCTCCCACAGTAAAAAATGACTTATTTATCTACATTTTTTAATTAAGTACTACCACAGCGCCCAGTAAAATTGCTGATTTCCAGCAATCATGTCAAATTAAGAAGAATGTTATTTCTTGCAGTCCGATTGTCACATTTTTCGCATTGATCATGTCAAAGTCCAAAATCAGTTCAATTAGGTCCCACGGTCAATCGTTTCACTGTTAAAAGCGATGAAACCTAGTAATATCGGAAAAATATTGGTAAATACATGTTGGTACGAATATGTGACGCAATCGTTGTAACTCAAACGGACTGATACCGTTAGAAAGTCAATGAAATGTAGTTTTTGAAACTGTCTCTATTTCTTCAGCGCGCGCTAACGGCTAGGATTGGACTCACAGTAAAAAATGACTTATTTATCTAAATTTTTAAATAAAGCGCTACCACAGCGCCCAGTGAAATTGCTGAGTTTCAGCAATCATGTCAAATTAAGAAGAATGTTCTTTCTTGCAATCCAATTTTCTCATTTATCACATTTATAAGGCCAAAGTTCAAAATCAGTTCAATTAGGTCCCACGGTTAATCGTTTCACTGTTAAAAGCGATGCAACCTAGTAATATCGGAAAATATCGCTAAATACATGTTGGTACGAGTTCAAGCAATCATGTCAAATTTAGAAAACTGTTAATTCTTGGAGTACAATTGTCTCATTTATCAAATTTATAAGGTCAAAGTCCAAAATCAATTCAATTAGGTCCCACTGTGAATTGTTTCACTGTTAAAAACAATCTAACCTAATTATTTCGGAAAATATCGCTAAATACATGATGCTACGAGTTCAAGCAATCATGTCAAATTTAGAAAACTGTTAATTCTTGGAGTCCAATTGTCTCATTGATCAAATTTATAAGGTCAAAGTCCAAAATAAGTTTAATTAGGTCCCACGGTCAATCGTTTCACTGTTAAAAACGATGCAACCTAGTAATATCGGAAAAATATCGCTAAATACATGTTGCTACGAATATGTGACGGAACCGTTGCAACTCAAACGGATTGATACCGTTAGAAAGTCAACGAAATGTAGTTTTTGAAACTGTCTCTATTTCTTCAGTGCGCGCTAACGGCTTGGATTGGACCCACTGTAAAAAATGACTTATCGAACTAAATATTTAAATAAAGAGCTAACAGAGCGTCCAGTGAAACTGCGCTGTTCCAGCAGTCATACCAAAGTGAAAAGAATGTTAATTCTTGGAGTCCATTTCTTTCATTTATCACTTTTATAAGGTCAAAGTCAAATTAAGAAGAATGTTATTTCTTGCAGTCCAATTGTCTCATTTGTTGCTTTTATCATGTCAAAGTAAAAAATCAATTCAATTAGGTCCCACGGTCAATCGTTTCACTGTTAAATGAGATGCAACCTAGTAATATCGGAAAATATCGCTAAATACATGTTGGTACAAGTTCAAGCAATGAGGTCAAATTTAGAAAACTGTTAATTCTTGGAGTCCAATTGTCTCATTTATCAAATTTATGAGGTCAAAGTAAAAAATCAATTCAATTAGGTCCCACGGTCAATCGTTTCACTGTTAAAAGCGATGCAACCTAGTAATATCGGAAAAATATCGTTAAATACATATTGCTACGAATATGTGACGGAATTGTTGTAAGTCAAACGGACTGATACCGTTAGAAATTCAATGAAATGTAGTTTTTGAAATTGTCTCTATCTCTTCTGCGCGCGCTAACGGCTTGGATTGGTCCCACTGTAAAAAATGACTTATCGAACTAAATATTTAAATAAAGAGCTAACAGAGAGTCCAGGGTAACTGCAGAGTTCCAGCAGTCATACCAAAGTCAGAAGAATGTTAATTCTTGGAGTCCATTTGTGTCATTTATCACATTTATAAGGTCAAAGTCAAAAATCAGTTCAATTAGAACTCCACGGTCAATCGTTTCACCTTTAAAAGCGATGCAACCTAGTAATATCGGAAAAATATCGCTAAATACATGTTGGTACGAATATGTGACGCAAACGTTGTAACTCAAACGGACTGATACCGTTAGAGAGTCAATACAATGTAGTTTTTGAAACTGTCTCTATTTCCTCAGCGCGCGATAACGGCTTGGATTGGTCCCACAGTAAAAAAAGACTTATTTATCTAAATTTTTAAATAAAGTGCTACCACAGTGACCAGTGAAATTGCTGAGTTCCAGCAATCATGTCAAATTAAGAAGAGTGTTATTTCTTGCAATCCAATTGTCTCATTTGTCGCTTTTATCAATTCAAAGTCCAAAATGAGTTCAATTAGGTCCCACGGTTAATCGTTTCACTGTTAAAAGCGTTGCAACCTAGTAATATCGGAAAAATATCGCTAAATACATGTTGGTACGAGTTCAAGCAGTCATGTCAAATTTAGAAAACTGTTAATTCATAGAGTCCAATTGTCTCATTTATCAAATTTATAAGGTGCAAGTCCAAAATCAGTTCAATTAGGTGCCACGGTCAATCGTTCCACTGTTAAAAGCGATGCAACCTTGTAATATCGGAAAAATATCGCTAAATACATGTTGGTACAAATATGTGACGCAAACGTTGTAACTCAAACGGACTGATCCCGTTAGAGAACCAATAAAATGTAGTTTTTGAAATTGACTCTATTTCTTCACCGCGCGCTAACGGCTAGGATTGGTCCCACAGTAAAAAATGACTTATTTATCTAAATTTTTAAATAAAGTACTACCACAGCGCCCAGTAAAATTGCTGAGTTCCAGCAATCATGTCAAATTAAGAAGCATGTTATTTCTTGCAGTCCAATTGTCTCATTTTTCGCATTTATCATGTCAAAGTCCAAAATCAGTTCAATTAAGTCCCACGGTCAATCGTTTCACAGTTAAAACCAATGCAACCTAGTAATATCGGAAAAATGTCGCTAAATACACGTTGGTACAAATATGTGACACAACTGCTGTAACTCAAACGGAGTGATACCGTTAGAAAGTCAATGAAATGAGGTTTATGAAACTGTCTTTATTTCTTCAACCCGCGCTAACGGTTTGGATTGGTCCCACTGTAAAAAATGACTTATCGAAATAAATATTTAATTAAAGAGCTAACAGAGCGTCCAGTTTAACTGCAGAGTTCCAGCAGTCATACCAAAATGAGAAGAATGTTAATTCTTGGAGTCAATTTGTCTTATTTATCACATTTATAAGGTCAAAGTCCAAAATGAGTTCAATTAGATTCCACGGTCAATCGTTTCAGTTTTAAAAGCGATGCAACCTAGTAATGTCGGAAATATATCGCTAAATACATGTTGGTACGAATATGTGACGCAAACGTTGTAACTCAAACGGACTAATACCGTTAGAAAGTCAATACAATGTAGTTTTTGAAACTGTCTCTATTTCTTCATCGCGGGCTAACGGTTAGGATTGGTCCCACAGTAAAAAATGACTTAAGTATCTAAATTTTTAAATAAAGCGCTACCACAGTGACCAGTGAAATTGCTGAGTTCCACCAATCATGTCAAATTAAGAAGAAAGTTTTTTCTTGCAATCCAATTGTCTCATTGGTCGCTTTTGTCAAGTCAAAGTCCAAAATCAGTTCAATTAGAACCCACGGTCAATCGTTTCACTGGTAAAAGCAATGCAACCTAGTAATATCTGAAATTATCTCTAAATACATGTTGGTACGAGTTCAAGCAATCATGTCAAATTTAGAAAACTGTTAATTCTTGGAGTCCCATTGTCTCATTTTTCAAATTTATAAGGTCAATGTCCAAAATCAGTTCAATTAGGTCCCACGGTCAATCGTTTCACTGTTAAGAACGATGCAACCTAGTTATATCGGAAAATATCGCTAAATACATGATGCTACGAGTTCAAGCAATCATGTCAAATTTAGAAAACAGTTAATTCTTGGAGTCCTTTTGTCTCATTTATCAAATTTATAAGGTCAAAGTCCAAAATCAGTTCAATTAGGTGCCACGGTCAATCGTTTCACTGTTAAGAACGATGCAACCTAGTAATATCGGAAAAATATCGCTAAATACATGATGCTACGAGTTCAAGCAATCATGTCAAATTTAGAAAACTGTTAATTCTTGGAGTCCTTTTGTCTCATTTATCTAATTTATAAGGTCAAAGTCCAAAATCAGTTCAATTAGGTGCCACGGTCAATCGTTTCACTGTTAAGAACGATGCAACCTAGTAATATCGGAAAAATATCGCTAAATACATGTTGCTACGAATATGTGACGGAACCGTTGCAACTCAAACGGATTGATACCGTTAGAAAGTCAATGAAATGTAGTTTTTGAAACTGTCACTATTTCTTCAGTGCGCGCTAACGGCTTGGATTGGTCCCACTGTAAAAAATCACTTATCGAACTAAATATTTAAATAAAGAGCTAACAGAGCGTCCAGTGCAACTGCGGAGTTCCAGCAGTCATACCAAAGTGAGAAAAATGTTAATTCTTGGAGTCCATTTGTCTCATTTATCACATTTACAAGATCTAAGTCAAATTAAGAAGAATGTTATTTCTTGCAGTCCAATTGTCTCATTTGTCGCTTTTATCATGTCAAAGTCCAAAATCAGTTCAATTAGGTCCCACGGTCAATCGTTTCACTGTTAAAATCGATGCAACCTAGTAATATCGGAAAATATCGTTAAATACATGTTGGTACGAGTTCAAGCAATCATGTCAAATTTAGAAAAATTGTTAATTCATGGAGTCCAATTGTCTCGTTTATCAAATTTATTAGGTCAAAATAAAAAATCAGTTCAATTAGGTCCCACGGTCAATCGTTTCACTGTTAAAAACGATGCAACCTAGTAATATCGGAAAAATATGGCTAAATACACGTTGCTACAAATATGTGACGGAACCGTTGCAACTCAAACGGATTGATACCGTTAGAAAGTCAATGAAATGTAATTTTTGAAACTGTCCCTATTTCTTTAGCGCGCTAACGGTTAGGATTGGTCCCACAGTAAAAAATGACTTAAATATCTAAATTTTAAAATAAAGCGCTAACAGAGCGTCTAGTGTAACTGCGGAGTTCCAGCAGTCATACCAAAGTGAGAAGAATGTTAATTCTTGTAGTCCATTTGTCTCATTTATCACATTTATAAAGTCAAAGTCTAAAATGAGTTCAATTAGGTTCCACGGTCAATCGTTTCACTTTTGAAAGCGATGCAACCTAGGAAGATCGGAAAAATATTGCTAAATACATGTTGGTACGAATATGTGACGCAAACGTTGTAACTCAAACAGACTGATACCGTTAGAAAGTCAATAAAATGTAGTTTTTGAAACTGTCCGTATTTCTTCCTTGCGGGCTAACGGTTAGGATTGGTCCCACCGTAAAAAATGACTTAAATATCTAAATTTTTAAATAAAGCGCTAACAGAGTGTCCAGTGTAACTACGGAGTTTCAGAATTCATGCCAATGTCAGAAGAATGTTAATTCTTGGAATCCAATTGTCTGATTTATCACATTTATGGGGTCAAAGTCCAAAATCAGTTCAATTAGGTCCCACGGTCAATAGTTTCACTTTTAAAAGCGATGCTATCTAGTAATATCGGAAAATATCGCTAAATACATGTTGGTACGAATATGTGACGCAAACGTTGTAACTCAAACGGACTAATACCGTTAGAAAGTCAATACAATGTAGTTTTTGAAACTGTCTCTATTTCTTCAGCGCGCGCTGACGGTTAGGATTGGTCCCACAGTAAAAAATGACTTATTTATCTAAATTTTTAAATAAAGCGCTACCACAGTGACCAGTGAAATTGCTGAGTTCCACCAATCATGTCAAATTAAGAAGAAAGTTTTTTCTTGCAATCCAATTGTCTCATTGGTCGCTTTTGTCAAGTCAAAGTCCAAAATCAGTTCAATTAGAACCCACGGTCAATCGTTTCACTGGTAAAAGCGATGCAGCCTAGTAATATCTGAAATTATCTCTAAATACATGTTGGTACGAGTTCAAGCAATCATGTCAAATTTAGAAAACTGTTAATTCTTGGAGTCCCATGGTCTCATTTATCAAATTTATAAGGTCAATGTCCAAAATCAGTTCAATTAGGTCCCACGGTCAATCGTTTCACTGTTAAAAACGATGCAACCTAGTTATATCGGAAAATATCGCTAAATACATGATGCTACGAGTTCAAGCAATCATGTCAAATTTAGAAAACTGTTAATTCTTGGAGTCCTTTTGTCTCATGTATCAAATTTATAAGGTCAAAGTCCAAAATCAGTTCAATTAGGTCGCACGGTCAATCGTTTCACTGTTAAGAACGATGCAACCTAGTAATATCGGAAAAATATCGCTAAATACATGTTGCTACGAATATGTGACGGAACCGTTGCAACTCAAACGGATTGATACCGTTAGAAAGTCAATGAAATGTAGTTTTTGAAACTGCCTCTATTTCTTCAGTGCGCGCTAACGGCTTGGATTGGTCCCACTGTAAAAAATGACTTATCGAACTAAATATTTAAATAAAGAGCTAACAGAGCGTCCAGTGCAACTGCGGAGTTCCAGCAGTCATACCAAAGTGAGAAGAAAGTTAATTCTTGGGGTCCATTTGTCTCATTTATCACATTTATAAGGTCTAAGTCAAATTAAGAAGAATGTTATTTCTTGCAGTCCAATTGTCTCATTTGTCGCTTTTATCATGTCAAAGTCCAAAATCAGTTCAATTAGGTCCCACGGTCAATCGTTTCACTGTTAAAATCGATGCAACCTAGTAATATCGGAAAATATCGTTAAATACATGTTGGTACGAGTTCAAGCAATCATGTCAAATTTAGAAAAATTGTTAATTCATGGAGTCCAATTGTCTCGTTTATCAAATTTATTAGGTCAAAATAAAAAATCAGTTCAATTAGGTCCCACGGTCAATCGTTTCACTGTTAAAAGCGATGCAACCTAGTAATATCGGAAAAATATCGCTAAATACATGTTGCTACGAATATGTGACGGAACCGTTGTAAGTCAAACGGACTGATACCGTTAGAAATTCAATGAAATGTAGTTTTTGAAACTGTCTCTATTTCTTCTGGGCGCGTAACGGTTTGGATTGGTCCCACTGTAAAAAATGACTTATCGAACTAAATATTTAAATAAAGAGCTAACAGAGCGTCCAGGGTAATTGCAGAGTTCCAGCAGTCATACCAAAGTCAGAAGAATGTTAATTCTTGGAGTCCATTTGTCTCATTTATCACATTTATAAGGTCAAAGTCAATAATCAGTTCAATTAGATACCACGGTCAATCGTTTCACCTTTAAAAGCGATGCAACCTAGTAATATCGGAAAAATATCGCTAAATACATGTTGGTACGAATATGTGACGCAAACGTTGTAACTCAAATGGACTGATACCGTTAGAAAGTCAATACAATGTAGTTTTTGAAACTGTCTCTATTTCCTCAGCGCGCTAACGGTTAGGATTGGTTCCACAGTAAAAAATGACTTATTTATCTAGATTTTTAAATAAGGCGCTACCACAGCGCCCAGTGAAATTGATGAGTTCCAGCAATCATGTAAAATTAAGAAGAATGTTCTTTCTTGAAGTCCAATTGTCTCATTTGTCGCTTTTATAATGACAAAGTCCAAAATCAGTTCAATTAGATCCCACAGTCAATCGTTTCACTGTTAAAAGCGATGCAACCTAGTTATATCGGAAAATATCGCTAAATACATGATGGTACGAGTTCAAGCAATCATGTCAAATTTAGAAAACTGTAAATTCTTGGAGTCCAATTGTCTCATTTATCAAATTTATAAGGTCAAAGTCCAAAATCTGTTTAATTAGGTCCCACGGTCAATCGTTTCACTGTTAAAAACGGTGCAACCTAGTAATATCGGAAAAATATCGCTAAATACATGTTGCTACGAATATGTGACGGAACCGTTGCAACTCAAACGGATTGATACCGTTAGAAAGTCAATCAAATGTAGTTTTTGAAACTGTCTATATTTCTTCAGTGCGCGCTAACGGCTTGGATTGTTCCCACTGTAGAAAATGACTTATCGAACTAAATATTTAAATAAAGAGCTAATAGAGAGTCCAGTGCACATGCGGAGTTCCAGCAGTCATACCAAAGTGAGAAGAATGTTAATTCTTGGAGTCCATTTGTCTCATTTATCACATTTATAAGTTCACAGTCAAAAATGAGTTCAATTAGATTCCACGGTCAATCGTTTCACTTTTAAAAGCGATGCAACCTAGGAATATCGGAAAACTATCGCTAAATACATGTCGGTACGAATATGTGACGCAAACGTTGTAACTCAAACAGACTGATACCGTTAGAAAGTCAATAAAATGTAGTTTTTGAAACTGTCCGTATTTCTTCATCGCGGGCTAACGGTTAGGATTGGTCCCACAGTAAAAAATGACTTAAGTATCTAAATTTTTAAATAAAGCGCTAACGGAGCGTCCAGTGTAACTACGGAGTTCCAGAATTCATGCCAAAGTCAGAAGAATGTTAATTCTTGGAATCCAATTGTCTGATTTATCACATTTATGGGTCAAAGTCCAAAATCAGTTCAATTAGGTCCCACGGTCAATAGTTTCACTTTTAAAAGCGATGCTACCTAGTAATATCGGAAAAATATCGCTAAATACATGTTGGTACGAATATGTGACGCAACCGTTGTAACTCAAACGGACTGATACTGTTGAAAAGTCAATGAGATGTAGTTTTTCAAACTGTCTCTATTTCTTCAGCGCGCGCTAACGGCTAGGATTGGTCCCACAGTAGAAATTGACTTATTTATCTAAATTTTTAAATAAAGCGTGACCACAGTGCGCAGTGAAATTGCTGAGTTCCAGCAATCATGTCCAATTAAGAAGAATGTTATTTCTTGGGGTCCAATTGTCCCATTTGTAGCTTTTATCATGTCAAAGTCCAAAATCAGTTCAATTAGGTCCCACGGTCAATCGTTTCACTGTTAAAAGCGATGCAACCTAGAAATATCGGAAAAATATCGCTAAATACATGTTGGTACGAATATGTGACGCAAACGTTGTAACTCAAACGGACTGATACCGTTAGAAAGTCAATAAAATGTTAGTTTTTGAAACTGTCTCTCTCTCTTCAGCGCGCGCTAACGGCTTGGATTGGTCCCACTGTAAAAAATGACTTCTTGATCTAAATATTTCAATAGAGAGCTAACAGAGCGTCCAGTAAAATTGCTGAGTTCCAGCAATCATGTCAAATTAAGAAGAATGTTATTTCTTGCAGTCCAATTGTCTCATTTATCAAATTTATAAGGTCCAAGTCCAAAATCTGTTTAATTAGGTCCCACGGTCAATCGTTTCACTGTTAAAAACGGTGCAACCTAGTAATATCGGAAAAATATCGCTAAATACATGTTGGTACGAATATGTGACGCAAACGTTGTAACTCAAACGGACTGATACCGTTAGAAAGTCAATAAAATGTTAGTTTTTGAAACTGTCTCTCTCTCTTCAGCGCGCGCTAACGGCTTGGATTGGTCCCACTGTAAAAAATGACTTCTTGATCTAAATATTTCAATAGAGAGCTAACAGAGCGTCCAGTAAAATTGCTGAGTTCCAGCAATCATGTCAAATTAAGAAGAATGTTATTTCTTGCAGTCCAATTGTCTCATTTATCACATTTATAAGGTCAAAGTCCAAAATCAGTTCAATTAAGTCCCACAGTCAATCGTTTCACTGTTAAAAACGGTGCAACCTAGTAATATCGGAAAAATATCGCTAAATACATGTTGCTACGAATATGTGACGGAACCGTTGCAACTCAAACGGATTGATACCGTTAGAAAGTCAATCAAATGTAGTTTTTGAAACTGTCTATATTTCTTCAGTGCGCGCTAACGGCTTGGATTGTTCCCACTGTAGAAAATGACTTATCGAACTAAATATTTAAATAAAGAGCTAATAGAGAGTCCAGTGCACATGCGGAGTTCCAGCAGTCATACCAAAGTGAGAAGAATGTTAATTCTTGGAGTCCATTTGTCTCATTTATCACATTTATAAGTTCACAGTCAAAAATGAGTTCAATTAGATTCCACGGTCAATCGTTTCACTTTTAAAAGCGATGCAACCTAGGAATATCGGAAAACTATCGCTAAATACATGTCGGTACGAATATGTGACGCAAACGTTGTAACTCAAACAGACTGATACCGTTAGAAAGTCAATAAAATGTAGTTTTTGAAACTGTCCGTATTTCTTCATCGCGGGCTAACGGTTAGGATTGGTCCCACAGTAAAAAATGACTTAAGTATCTAAATTTTTAAATAAAGCGCTAACGGAGCGTCCAGTGTAACTACGGAGTTCCAGAATTCATGCCAAAGTCAGAAGAATGTTAATTCTTGGAATCCAATTGTCTGATTTATCACATTTATGGGGTCAAAGTCCAAAATCAGTTCAATTAGGTCCCACGGTCAATAGTTTCACTTTTAAAAGCGATGCTACCTAGTAATATCGGAAAAATATCGCTAAATACATGTTGGTACGAATATGTGACGCAACCGTTGTAACTCAAACGGACTGATACTGTTGAAAAGTCAATGAGATGTAGTTTTTCAAACTGTCTCTATTTCTTCAGCGCGCGCTAACGGCTAGGATTGGTCCCACAGTAGAAATTGACTTATTTATCTAAATTTTTAAATAAAGCGTGACCACAGTGCGCAGTGAAATTGCTGAGTTCCAGCAATCATGTCCAATTAAGAAGAATGTTATTTCTTGGGGTCCAATTGTCCCATTTGTAGCTTTTATCATGTCAAAGTCCAAAATCAGTTCAATTAGGTCCCACGGTCAATCGTTTCACTGTTAAAAGCGATGCAACCTAGAAATATCGGAAAAATATCGCTAAATACATGTTGGTACGAATATGTGACGCAAACGTTGTAACTCAAACGGACTGATACCGTTAGAAAGTCAATAAAATGTTAGTTTTTGAAACTGTCTCTCTCTCTTCAGCGCGCGCTAACGGCTTGGATTGGTCCCACTGTAAAAAATGACTTCTTGATCTAAATATTTCAATAGAGAGCTAACAGAGCGTCCAGTAAAATTGCTGAGTTCCAGCAATCATGTCAAATTAAGAAGAATGTTATTTCTTGCAGTCCAATTGTCTCATTTATCAAATTTATAAGGTCCAAGTCCAAAATCTGTTTAATTAGGTCCCACGGTCAATCGTTTCACTGTTAAAAACGGTGCAACCTAGTAATATCGGAAAAATATCGCTAAATACATGTTGCTACGAATATGTGACGGAACCGTTGCAACTCAAACGGATTGATACCGTTAGAAAGTCAATCAAATGTAGCTTTTGAAACTGTCTATATTTCTTCAGTGCGCGCTAACGGCTTGGATTGGTCCCACTGTAGAAAATGACTTATCGAACTAAATATTTAAATAAAGAGCTAATAGAGAGTCCAGTGCACATGCGGAGTTCCAGCAGTCATACCAAAGTGAGAAGAATGTTAATTCTTGGAGTCCATTTGTCTCATTTATCACATTTATAAGGTCAAAGTCAAAAATGAGTTCAATTAGATTCCACGGTCAATCGTTTCACTTTTAAAAGCAATGCAACCTAGGAATATCGGAAAACTATCGCTAAATACATGTCGGTACAAATATGTGACGCAAACGTTGTAACTGAAACAGACTGATACCGTTAGAAAGTCAATAAAATGTAGTTTTTGAAACTGTCCGTATTTCTTCATCGCGGGCTAACGGTTAGGATTGGTCCCACAGTAAAAAATGACTTAAATATCTAAATTTTTAAATAAAGCGCTAACAGAGCGTCCAGTGTAACTACGGAGTTCCAGAATTCATGCCAAAGTCAGAAGAATGTTAATTCTTGGAATCCAATTGTCTGATTCATCACATTTATGGGGTCAAAGTCCAAAATCAGTTCAATTAGGTCCCACGGTCAATAGTTTCACTTTTAAAAGCGATGCTACCTAGTAATATCGGAAAAATATCGCTAAATACATGTTGGTACGAATATGTGACGCAACCGTTGTAACTCAAACGGACTGATACTGCTGAAAAGTCAATGAGATGTAGTTTTTCAAACTGTCTCTATTTCTTCAGCGCGCGCTAACGGCTAGGATTGGTCCCACAGTAGAAATTGACTTATTTATCTAAATTTTTAAATAAAGCGTGACCACAGTGCGCAGTGTAATTGCTGAGTTCCAGCAATCATGTCCAATTAAGAAGAATGTTATTTCTTGGGGTCCAATTGTCCCATTTGTAGCTTTTATCATGTCAAAGTCCAAAATCAGTTCAATTAGGTCCCACGGTCAATCGTTTCACTGTTAAAAGCGATGCAACCTAGAAATATCGGAAAAATATCGCTAAATACATGTTGTTACGAATATGTGACGCAAACGTTGTAACTCAAACGGACTGATACCGTTAGAAAGTCAATAAAATGTTAGTTTTTGAAACTGTCTCTCTCTCTTCAGCGCGCGCTAACGGCTTGGATTGGTCCCACTGTAAAAAATTACTTCTTGATCTAAATATTTCAATAGAGAGCTAACAGAGCGTCCAGTAAAATTGCTGAGTTCCAGCAATCATGTCAAATTAAGAAGAATGTTATTTCTTGCAGTCCAATTTTCTCATTTATCACATTTATAAGGTCAAAGTCCAAACTCAGTTCAATTAGACACCACAGTCAATCGTTTCACTTTTAAAAGCGATGCAACCTAGTAATATCGGAAAAATATCGCTAAATACATGTTGGTACGAATATGTGACGCAAACGTTTTAATTCAAACGGACTGATACCGTTAGAAATTCAATAAAATGTAGTTTTTGAAACTGTCTCTATTTCTTCAGCGCGCCCCAACGGTTAGGATTGGTGTCACAGTGAAAAATGACTTATTTATCTAAATTTTTAAATAAAGCGCTACCACAGAGCCCAGTGAATTTGCTGAGTTCCAGCAATCATGTCAAATTAAGAAAAATGTTATTTCTTGCACACCAATTGTCTCATTTTTTGCTTTTATCATGTCAAAGTCCAAAATCAGTTCAATTAGGTACCACAGTAGTAGGAGGGGATGAATTTAAGTAGGTTTCGACCTTTTCGCTGTCAAACCCCCGCTAAAAACGCTCCACCCCCATGCCCTCCTCCACCCCTCCCAAAATCGGTAAACCCGACGGCATCCGAAACCAAATCCGAAACCAATCCGAAACCGATAATTCTAGCGCATGCGCACACGCCGATAGCGATAATGCTAACATCAACAAAACTTCGAGCATGCGCAGTTGAATAATGGTATCCCTTACTCAAACCTGACAGCGCTATTTGAAGTTGAAAGCTACCCATAATAAAGATGAGTTGGTTCAGGAACGCTATCAGAAAACTATACGACACCGTGTCGGCACCAGTAGCAGCAACTCGCGACGCTCTTTCCGATAGAGTACGGAGCGTGCGGGATACCGTTACTTTCCACTATAACAAGGCGAAGGAACAAATATCAGGAGCGACAACGCTCCACGACGAGGTCCAACAGATCACCATCGAAGACGAATATCAGGGAATCGCCGACCTCAAACACATGTTCGGAGGGGAGAAGGAGAAGGAGCACATATTTGACGAGAATGACACGCAAATGTTGGAAGACGGAAACCGCATCAAGACGTAGCAGTTCAACAAGAACCTCAACCAACCACTGACAGAGGCTATCATGCGAAAAATCACGCCTCACGTAGACATGCGCGTCAAGGTAGTCTACAGTTTCAGCTGTGACATCTACCGAGGCGGTGGTGACGTGTCGGCCTACCACAAGAGCAAGAGCTCCAAGTCACTATCGAGCATGGCGGAAATCGAAGCCTTTATGGAAGAATGCGAGATGAAGCGGCTCGATCTGGAGGATACAGAGTTCTGGACTAAGGCCTACCTACCACCCGACAGAACCATCGAAACCCCGGGAGCGTACGAGGGTAAGATAGTCTTTAAGCACGTGCGGGTCAAGATCATCTCTACGAGGGAGCCTCTACTCGGATGCGGCCCTCTTCCAGATTGGCTGGGAGGTAAAAGGTGTATCTACAGCTTTGACAAAGACGATGAAAGAACGGACAACCTGTGCTTCTGGAGATGCCTCACGGTGCACTATCGGGAAGAGCGAAAGCAGCGTGAAAAGTTCCTAACAAGGCCAGCACTCAAACTAGCACGCGAGTACTACGAGGACCCCGAGTTAAAGCGGCAAGATATACGTGCCACGAAGCTGGTGGACTTTGAGGGTATCGCCAAACACTTCGAGATCAACATCAGAGTCTTTGAACCCAAGACGAACTCAGACAAGGCACCATGGCGGCTCGTTTACGGTCAGAATCAGTACAAGGAGGGGTTAGACACGATCAACCTCGGCATGCTGGATGGACACTGTTTCTACATCAAGAAGATGGATGTTTTGACTAAGAGCTGGGAACGCGAGGCTTGCGGTCAGATCTTCACACAAGCATGCCACCTCACGCGGCATAAAAAGAACGAGTGCGAGGGCGTCAAGACGACGATCATTTGCAAAGGCGAGAAGGTCAAGCGCATGCCGTGCAAGTCCGAGAAGGTCTTTACGACGAAGATGGCTTCAGTTACGCGGCGTGTCAATGGCTAGAGGCAATGTCGGAGCAGACGGGAAGCCACATACATCACGCACTCTGCGGGCATGGGGGAGAACGTGTTATACGTGATGGTGAGAAGGAGGTCTACAAAGTAGACGGCTATGAGCCCCAAACCAAAACAGTCTACAAATATCACGGCTGCAAGTGGCATGGATGCCCATGTCAACCAAAAAGAACCAACGCGGACAAAAATCGGTACGTTGTCACCACGTTCAAGGAGGACCACATCCAAAAACTGGGCTATAACCTCGTCAGCATCTGGGAGTGCGAGAGCCCTCCAAAAACCAGGGGGTACTTCAAGAAAGAATTTCGACCCTACCCCCACTTCATCGTGTTTGACTTTGAAGCCCTCCTAGCAAATTTACACCAGCGGCAAACATCCGATCTAACATACCTCTCGGAGCATATCCCAGTAAGTGTGGCCATTCACGATAGTTTGAGTGACGATCCAACGTTCATCTTGCACGAGGATCCCAAGGTCTTGGTTAAGCGGTTCGTTGAGGAGCTAGGGAAAAGGCAAGCCCTCATTGTTGAAGAAGTCGAGAGGTGTGTACCGAGGCCCGAGGACTTTGACATGCTCCCTGATAAGAAGCAAGAAGCTTGGAACGAGTGGGTGAACCAAGTGGCGGTGATCGGCTTTAACAGCGGAAAGTACGACATCAACCTACTTTGTGGAGCGAATTACCGAAAACGACGAGAAAATCAAAGTGGCAAAGAAGGACAACGACTACATGTTCCTCACGACCTCGAGATTCAAATTCCTCGACATCAAAAACTTCCTCGCCCCTTGGATGAGCTACGCCGGCTGGTGCAAGTCTCTGGAATGTGGGCTCGAAAAGCTCGTGTTCCCTTACGAATGGCTGTCGAGCTACGACAAGCTGAACCATGCCGGCCCCCTCGAGCACGAGGACTTCTACAGTAGTCTTGTTGGCGAAAACACGCTCTCACCCGAGGAGTACGAGCAGTTCCGCGGAGAGTTTTACAAGCGAGGCTGCGTCACTATGAAGGACTGGCTGCGTGAGTACAACTTGACCGATGTGGTACCCTTCGTTGAAGCCGTCAACAAGACGAGGCTGCAGTACTACGAGGATGAGATTGACATTTTGAAGGATGCTGTTAGCATTCCAGGTGTTTCGATGCGCTATGTCTTGAACAAGTCCCTACGTTTACACCCCGAGTTAGAACTCTACACACTGGGGGAGCCCTGCAAGCACAAGTGTACAGACAAATGCTGCAAAACCCGGTGCAAGGCCTGCAGCGAAGCCCAAAAAACCTGCAGCGAGTGCACGAGAAACGAGGCCTACGAGCTCTTGAGGACCGGGATGGTCGGTGGCCCAGCTATCGTCTTTTGCAGGTACCACGAGAGGGGTCTGACAGGCATCAGATCTCACGTATACAGCGAACCCCGCGAATGCAGGACCGTTCTCGGCTACGACGCCAACATGCTCTACCCGAGTACCCTGCTGCAAGACTTTCCCTGTGGGAAGGAAAAGCTTATCAAGATTGGTGAACCGACAGCCAATTTCGAGGATCTAATACGGGGCGTTCTAGACGGCTCACTCTTCGGCTTTGCGCAAGTCGATATAGAAGTGCCCCCAGAGCTGTACGACAAGTTTAGCGATATGTCCCCGCTATTTGTAGTCAAGGAGATACCTGACACCCAAATCCCTGAGCACATGCACGAGTACTTAACCAAGACGGGGCGCAAACGTGTTCCCGGAACCAAAAAGCTCTTGGGGGTGATGAAAGCTGAAAAGATCCTGTTGTATACACCCGTGCTAAAATGGTACCTTGAGCACGGGCTAAAAGTCACCGCTTTTTACCAGTTCCTCAAGTACTCGCGAGGTAAGCCCTTCGCGTGTTTCCCCGAGGAGATTGCCGATGCGCGACGACAAGCTGATAAAGACCCCGACAAGCGCATCGCGGGAGATAGTGCCAAGTTGAAGGGGAACTCATTCTATGGGAAGATGATCGAGGACCTGGCAAGGCATGCCAATACTAGCTTCACCAGAGATGAAAAAGAGGTCGATGCAGCTATGAGATCCCCGTACCTTGTAGACCTTGAAGAGATAGGAGATGCGTACGAAGTCCGAAAAGGTAGGCACGGGGTCAGCATCGATCGCGCTTATCAGTGCGGTATTGCCGTCTACCAGCTAGCCAAGCTGCGCATGCTCGAGTTCTACTACGATTTCCTGGACAGGTACGTAGACCGACGCGACTTTGAGTATGTGTACATGGATACGGACTCGGCGTATTTTGCCATCTCTGGAGAAGAGCTGCGAGATGTCGTTCGCCCTGAATCCCTCGAGCAGTACGACGAGGACGTGAAACACTGGCTTGTCACCGACAAGCACTGGAGTCGAACGGGAGGGTTGTTCAAACCTGAATTCATCGAGTCTAGGATGATTGCCTTGACAGCCAAGTGCTACTTTATCGAGGGTCAAGAAGGTACAAAGTTTTCCTGTAAAGGGATGTCAAAGAGGCAGAATGCGGTGACGTGGTCTAGGTACATGGGCACGTTAAATGGTGCCCTAGACACTGCTAAAAATGTAGGTTTCAGGGTGCGCAACCAGGGGATGGTGACGTACGAGCAAAACAAGCTGGGACTCTCGGCTTTCTACGATAAGCGAGTTGTACATGACGATGGGGTACATACATCTCCGCTTGTGTTGTAAATAGTGAGGTTTCCCCAGTCCAGAGTTTTGTAAAGGTACTACTTTACAAAACAAAAACAATATGGAGGAGGTTAAGAAATGCACACATTGTAAAAGGATCAGTTCGACAGATTCCTTCAAGGTGATGAAAAATGGTCAACGAACAAAACAGTGCATCAAATGCTTAGATGCCAGCAAGGCGTGGGTGGAACGTACCAAATTCCCACATCAAAAACGATGGCGCCAATGCCCAACATACGATCGCCCTACCTATCAGTATATGATAATTATGAACAGGATTCACGCTGCTCTAAGGTATGATACGGAGATTGCCTCTACCGAGTACCTGGGGTGTGATATTGTTACATTCATGAAGCACATCCAGGCCCAATTCAGAGATGGTATGAACTGGGGGAACCGAGGGCAGTGGCAGTTTGATCACCAGGTGCCGCTAAAATACAGAGAGAACGGAGAATACCCCAGCGAAGAGGTGCAAATTGCGAGGCTCCACTATACCAACATGCAGCCCCTGTGGGTCGCGGATAACCAAACGAAAGGCAGTCGTCATATCTCCATGTAGAATGTGATTTAGTGTTGTGATCCAGCACATTAAACAAATGCAATGTGTACTATGTCTAGCCTTGCTCCTACCGTATGTCTTGATCATACTCATCTTCTTTAGATACCGTCGTTTAATAAACATGGTTGCAGATATTGCAGAGATATTTTATGGTGTCGACACACCAGCGGGAGCGCCAGAGCAACGCGACAAACCTATCGACAAGCGTCAGGCTTTGAAAGATGCCATACGTCGAGGGCAAAAGCATCTCTTACCGAAAAAATGTACCGAAGGCTTTGTTGACAATGCTTCACCAGAGGTGCTCGAGAAGATCCACAATGAGTACGTTGAACGTGAACTCCAGGAGAAAGGTGAACACCAAAGCCGTAGGGCGTGTGGTGAAGCTCGACAGCGCAGAGTGCCTGAGATCTGACATCGAAGAGGACCTTATCATCAAGGACTCCATGGCAGGCTTGGGGGTCCTCGTGTACTACGCCTTTGGGAAGTTTTTGGCACCGCTGTTGGTAGCCGCTCACACTGTCAATCACTGTCAACTATCAGTGTTCAAGGTGGGTGAAGAGCAGGAGGATGAACAGCAAGATAAAGATGGGAAACATTCTATCAAAGATATGCAGGAACAATCGTGAAATATATGATAAATTAGCTGCATTCAACCCCTGTACTCTACGGTATACCGATTGGTGTAGTATCACTGGAGACTATACCATACATGGTCCAGAAATTTTGACTCCGGCAGCGGATCGCTTCCCACCTCACGTATGTATTTTAGAGATGAAACCATATAAGAACGCGATAAAAACGTCTGGCAGATGCGGTTTGAGAGCCATCTAGGGGGAAGTGCTTTTTGTAGTCTCAGACTTATAAGAAATGATTGAAGATCAGAAACAAGAAGAGAGAGTCACTACAAAACAAGTAAAGCATCCGGGGCGTGTGGCCCATGGACACAAGTTGGCGGCACATATGAAGCAGAGGAAGGCAGATCTGAAGCAACAAGAGGGTACTGTAGAATCTACAGTCAAAACCTCTTCTGGAGCCACTGTGCAGTCAGGCACTATATACATCTATAGCGCTGGAGGTCTCGCTGTCATACTCGCCTGTGCAGGAGTTGGATTCTATATTTTCCGTAAACAGCCGGCTCCGCAGCCTGCTGAAGCCCCAGAGCCATGGCCTAGCAGCTACTGCAAAAGCAACGCGGAACGGAGTTCCGGCTCCATAGGAGTACGTGCGCCTCAGCCCACACCTCACCACGACATTGACATTTTCAAGATGAGATAAGCTTATAATAAACCATGAGTTCAAACGTGACACCGAAAGAGAAGGAGATTATCGACATGCTCTACGAAACGGTCGTGGACCTTTCGTTCACTTTTGCCTATGCTATGGTCGGGAAGAAGTTTCTAGGCATTACGAGCCCCTCCACCAAGATGGACACGAGCGATGCCCTCAAGGTGGTAGTGTACTTCTCCGCGGGAAGAGCCTCAAGAGAGATGGCTGTATCCAAAGGATTGATCCCTGCATCGATAGTCCCAAAGCCAAAATAAGTGGACCGGGTGTATGTAGTACATACACCCGGTCAGGTCAAAATAGCCCTGATATCTTCGTAACAATAGATGGTACCCTTGATCACCCTGCGGCTGCACAAGAGTGAGATTATGTATGCCCCGGGGTATACATAAAAGCCTCAGAATAAATGACTCTTGACATTGTGACAGACCCTCATACAGCGATCTTTACAGGACCGACAAGTTGCGGTAAGACCCAGCGAGTCCTGGACCTCCTTGAGAACGAGTACAAGCACCATTTCAACAACATTGTCATTCTCTGCCCTACAATACAGTAGAATAAGACCTACCTCGAGAGATCCTCGCTCTGGAAAGATGACTACGTGTTCCTGATAGACCCCAAGGATCAACTGTTCGACTGGATCCAAAAACTGTCATCACTCTTAGCGGGCGAAGAGACGTTGTTTATCGTGGATGACATGATCGCCGACGAGACTCTGGACAAGCGTCGACAACCCGTGCTCGAGCTCGCCATCAGTGGTAGACACAAGAAGCACAGCTTGTGGCTATTCACGCAGTCGTATACCGCCTTGCCCAAAAATTTGAGGAGGCAGGAAAAGCAGTTGTTCATGTGGTATCCCAATATTTCGAGCGGACATGAAATTGATCGACGAAGAGACGAACATGATCTCCGATTGGGAGAATATCAAGACCGAGTTGAAAAAGTACAAGAACGCTTACCTTTGGATCAGACTTGAACACCCTCGAACCTGGAAGATTTTGAAGTGAGCGACCACCACGCAACAAAAAACCACACCTCGCCGTGATATCAGGGGGGGTGCGTTCAAAACACCCCGGTCATGTATGCAAGGAGGCGGGAAAAATCTGCCTATTTTTGTAGCTTGATCGAGCCACAAAAACATAGAGTTGCTCTGTCCGGCTGGCGCTTTTAAGGGAACCTAAAACAGTAAGATAACATGTCTTATCAAATTACTCTGTTTAATGCCGTACCTGCTGGTGCCATCGAGACCTTATTTGACAGCCAAAATCAGCCCCTCTTCAAAAGAGCCGACCTTGAGAGATTCCTGTGTATTCCAAATGCTAGGAAGTATGGCCTTGATCCTAGTACAACTATTTCAAGAAGTGAAATAGGAGGAGGGGGTGTAGTCGGTGGGTACACCCGGCCAGGTCAAAATAGCCATGATATCTTCGTCACATTAGATGGTGCTCTTGAAATTACTGCCAAATCAAGAAAGCCCAAGGCCGTGTCCTTGACAAAATGGTTAGCCGGGAAAGGGTGGAAAAACTACAAGACGAGCTCGAGAAGCAGCGTCAGACCATCGTGGACGGAGAGATGGACCTGGCATTCCTTAATGATGAAATTGAGGATAAGGACAACCAACTCATGGTACTGGGGGATGAAATTGAGGAGCTGCGGCAACGCGCCGTACCCCATCTCGAATCTCCAAGAAAAGACAATAGTATGGCCGTTATCCGAAAAAACAACGATGATCCCTGGCTATACCTTGCCATCTGTGGTCAACAGGGGTATGTAGCGCAAAAAATACGAAATAAACTTGTTGATTACCCCAAGGGTGAGATTGTGGTACTGGCGGACACCCCTAATTCCATTGTCCACTACAATTGGCTTCGTGAACGTGGGTGTATCGAGGTCAACCCTGAGCGTGTGAGACATTTCAGGCTAGGCGAACACTACACGCATGAACGTCTCCTGGCACTCCCGGAATGAAAGACTAAGTCGCAGTTTTGTAGCTTGATCGAGCCACAAAAAAAACAAACCATTTCCCATCTCTTGACCACTTCCACAGAGGGTCAGAAGCGGAAGAATCGTGAAAGAAAAAAGATGGAAGCATACATAAAAGAACAATTTATATACAACTACAATATCAGCATACCTGTACTACATTGCTGTATCAGGGCAGGGTCGGTGGATGGATATTGCTCTACCTGCATGGAAAATTTCAGGTATCGAATGGGTTACTACTACGAGGGGTTTAAGCACCCTGAAGACAAAGATCTTTTGCACAGAGTAGCGTCAGGCATGAAAGCGTGGGGTACATTTGCAAGAAGCGAGATTGACGAGGAACTTGAGAATGATATTGAACGCCTAGGGCTCCATATTGTTCAAAAGGATAGGAACAAGTATGGGGTACTCTGCTACCAGGTCATCAAGGATAGGGACTTGAAGCTATCAGATTTGGCTGACATAGAAATAATAGGCGACATACTCAAGTTTCCTATAGAAGATAGACGCCTAGTTGACATTGACCTTGATAGCGAACCTGATGTCATTAAAGGTATCGTCTATGGGTACCCATTCTATACCCTGCCCCCTTTGCTGTATATAAGAGATCCGAGTAAAGAGTTGGAGGATGAACCTTTAGAGGTGCTCTTGAAATTATTCTTTACCAAGCCTTAACCTCCTCCACGGATATCACGACCATTTCGCGTCATGAGATAGGAGTGTCGTCAAAACACTCCCCGGTCAGGTATGCTACCTGGTCAGAACCCCATGATGCCTTTGTTACGTTAGGAGATAAACCCTAGATTTTTTGT